>ONZH01018536.1:0-61656 GCA_900303285.1 Rhinella marina | reverse complement strand
AGATCACTGTGTATAATGTATCTATAGACATATATGAGATATCACTGTATATATGTTATCTATAGAATATATGAGAGATCACTGTATAATGTATCTATGATATATAAGAGATCACTATAATGTATCTAATATATAGAGATCACATCTATAGAATATATGTGTATATATGTATCTATAGTAAGAGATCACTATAATGAATAGAATATATGAGATCACTGTGTATATAATGTATCTATAGAATATATGAGAGATCACTGTATATAATGTATCTATAGAATGTATAAGAGATCACTGTATATAATGTATCTATAGAATATATAAGAGATCACTGTATATAATGTATCTATAGAATATATAAGAGATCACTGTATATAATGTATCTATAGAATATATGATTTTCAGTTTTTTAATTGAATTACTAATATAAATGAGTTTTTCCCCGATATTCTCCGTTATTGAGCGTCTCCTGTAAACGTTGTATCGATGTAATTGTTCTGACCCGGAGAATGAAGGACACAGGTCAGTTTTACTGCACAGAGAAGACCAGAAAAACTAAATACATAAAACTGTGGTGGAATTGCTTTTATTTTTTTTAGTTCCAATTCCACCACATTTCTAGTTGTTTTCCAGCTTTCCCCTACATCGCGTGCAATATAAAAGGTTGATATCAGGAAGTACAACTTGTCCTGCAGAGAACGCTGCCTCATACGGTTACGAGAGTGAAAAATTAATAAAACATTATGGTTCTGAGAAGGCGGAGCAAGAAACAAAAACAGAAAAACGGAACGCTGGGTCCTGAAGGGGTTAATACCGGCACCCTGCGTTAGGACTCCATTGTGACTGTTACCCTGGATCCCCCGTCGCCGTCCTCTGCTCCGCTATGAGATGATGGATGTGCGTCCGGTGGATTGAGCCGGCGTTGGCCGGAGGCTTCCCGGTCCCCGTGTGTTTACACCGCCATCGCTCTGTATGACACATGTGAACAGCTGCCACATAAAATCTACTGTTTCCCACAATGTTCAGATTTCGACTATAAAACACTCCTCTCGCTGTCACCCTTTCCTTTCTGTGGTATAATGCAGGGTTACAAGGTTTGCAGAAATCCACATGTTTGCCACAAAAATAACCTGATTTACGTTTTTGGAACCAATATTTAGTTGCAGAAATTCCTGTAACAAATCATCCGCATGTGAATTCACCCGTAAGCCTCTTCTACACCAGTGATACGGATCGTGTCAGGATGTTTTCAGGGAAAAACGGATGATCTTGTACGCACGTTCAATCTGCAATTGAGCACAGTGTGCGGTTTTTCTGTCTAGACTGTATCCAGATTTCCTGCGTTTTTTACATACATAAAGAAAAACTGAAGAATGACAATCTACATCTTCGAGCAAACAACAGTGAGAAGCATATTACAGCTGGACGCTGTCCGTTTTTCATGCACGCCCCATTGACTTCTCTTGAGCCGGGGCTGAGTGAATAAAGCATAATATAGAATATGCCGCAATTTCTCACAAACTCAGAGATGATGCGTGAAAAACGTGCACAGAGCCATAGAAAGAAATGGCATGCTCCGGAGCGGCAGACGTGAGGGGCTGTATGGGGCGTTCACACACGGCAGAAACCTTCTCCATACATCTGAATGTCGCTGTGTCTGCAGCAGTATGATTTCTGTAACAAATCCTTCCCTCTATCACTGGCATCCCTGTGGCATCTGTCCCTCTATCACTGGCATCCCTGTGGCATCCATCCCTCCATCAGTGGCATCCCTGTGGCATCTGTCCCTCCATCAGTGGCATCCCTGTGGTATCTGTCCCTCCATCAGTGGCATCCCTGTGGCATCTGTTCCTCTATCACTGGCATCCCTGTGGCATCTGTCCTTCATCAGTGGCATCCCTGTGGCATCCGTCCCTCTATCACTGGCATCCTTGTGGCATCCGTCCTCTTATCACTGTCATCCCTGTGGCATCTGTCCCTCTATCACTGGCATCCCTGTGGCATCCGTCCCTCTATCACTGGCATCCCTGTGGCATCCGTCCCTCTATCACTGGCATCCCTGTGGCATCCGTCACTCATCACTGGCATCCCTGTGGCATCCGTCCTCATCACTGGCATCCCTGTGGCATCCGTCCTCTATCACTGCATCCCTGTAGCATCCGTCCCTCTATCACTGGCATCCCTGGCATCCGTCCCTCTATCACTGGCATCCCTGTAGCATCCGTCCCTCTATCACTGGCATCCCTGTAGCATCCGTCCCTCTATCACTGGCATCCCTGTGGCATCCGTCCCTCTATCACTGGCATCCCTGTGGCATCCGTCCCTCTATCACTGGCATCCCTGTGGCATCCCGTCCTCTATCACTGGCATCACTGTGGCATCCGTCCCTCTATCACTGGCATCCTGTGGCATCCGTCCTCTCACTATCATGGCATCCTGTGGCATCCGTCCTCTATCACTGGCATCCCTCATGTCCTCATCACTGTCATCCTGTGCATCCGTCCTCTATCACTCATCCCTGGCATCTGTCCCTCTATCATCCTGTGCATCCGTCTCTATCACTGTCATCCCTGTGGAATCCGTCCTGTGGCATCCGTCCCTCTATCACTGGCATCCCTGGCATCTGTCCTTCCATCAGTGGCATCTCTGTGGCATCTGTCCCTCTATCACTGTCATCCCTGTAGCATCCGTCCTCCATCACTGGCTCCCTGTGGCATCCGTCCTCTATCACTGGCATCCCTGTGGCATCCGTCCCTCATCACTGGCATCCCTGTGGCATCCGTCCCCTCATCACTGGCATCCCTGTGGCATCCGTCCCTCTATCACTGTCATCCCTGTGGCATCCTTGGCATCCTCTATTGGCACTGTGGCATCCCTGTGGCATCCGTCCCTCTATCACTGGCATCCCTGTGGCATCCGTCCTCCTCACCATGGCATCCGTCCTCTGTCACTGGCATCCCATGTGGCATCCGCATCCGCTCTATCACTGGCATCCCTGTGGCATCCGTCCCTCTATCCACTGGTCATCCCTGTGGCATCCTTCCCTCTATCACTGGCATCCCTGTGGCATCCGTCCCTTCTATCACTGGCATCCCTGTGGCATCCGTCCCTCTTATCACTGCATCCCTGTGGCCCCTTCCCTCTATCACTGTGGCATCCCTGTGGCATCCGTCCCTCATCACTGGCATCCCTGTGGCAATCCCTGTGGCATCGTGCCCTCTATCACTGCTCCCTGTGGCAATCCGTTCCCTCTAATCACTGGCATCCGCTGTGGCCATCCCGTCCCCTCTATCACTGGCATCCTGTGGCATCCGTCCCCTCCATCAGTGGCATCCCTGTGGCATCGTCCTCTCACTCACTGGCATCCCTGTGGCATCCCCTCTATCATGGCATCCCTGTGGCATCCGTCCCTCTATCACTGGCATCCCTGTGGCATCCGTCCCTCTTCCTGTCCCTGTTGGCATCCGTCCCTCTATCACTGGATCCCTGTGGCATCCGTCCTCATCATGGCATCCCTGTGGCATCCGTCCCTCTATCACTGGCATCCTGTGGCATCCGTCCCTCTAACCATGGCATCCCTGTGGCATCCGTCCCTCTATCACGGGCATCCCTGTGGCATCCGTCCCTCTATCACTGCATCCCTGTGGCATCCGTCCTCTATCACTGCATCCCCTGTGGCATCCCCTCTTACTCACTGGCATCCCTGTGGGATCAATCTCTGGCATCTGTTCCCTCTATCACTGTCATCCCTGTGGCAATCCCGTCCTCCATCACTGGCATCCCTGTGGCATCCGTCCCTCCTTATCACTGGCATCCCTGTGGCATCCGTCCCCACTGGCATCCCTGTGGCATCCGTCCCTATATGGCACTGGCATCCTGTCCTCTTCACTGGCATCCCTGTGGCATCCGTCCTCATCACTGGCATCCCTGTGGCATCCGTCTCTCTATCACTGGCATCCCTCCGCTCCTATCACTGGCATCCGTCCTCCCATCACTGGCATCCCTGTGGCATCCGTCCCTCTCATGGCATCCCTGTGGCATCATCCTGTGGCATCCGTCCTCTATCACTGGCATCCCTGTGCATCCGCATCCTGGCAATCCTGTGGCATCGCCTATCACTGGCATCCCTGTGGCATCCGTCCCTCATCACTGGCATCCCTGTGGCATCCGTCCTCTTGGCATCCAGTCCTCCGTCCTCTATCACTGGCATCCCTGTGGCATCCGTCCCTCTCATCACTGTCATCATCCTGTGGCATCCGTCCCTCTATCATCATCCTGTGGCATCTCCTGGCTGTGGCATCCGTCCCTTGGCATTCCGTTCCTCTATCACTGGCATCCTGTGGCAATCGTCCCTCATCACTGGCATCCCTGTGGCATCGTCCCTTCTCATGGCATCCCTGTGGCATCCTCCCTCCATCACTGGCATCCCTGTGGCATCCGTCCCTCTATCACTGGCATCCCTGTGGCAATCCCCTGTGGGCTCTATCACTGGCATCCCTGTGGCATCCGTCCCTCTATGGCACTGGCATCCCTGTGGCATCCGTCGCCTTATCACACTGGCATCCCTGTGGCATCCGTCCCTCTCATCACTGGCATCCCTGTGGCATCCGTCCCTCTATCATCACTGGCATCCCTGTGGCATCCGTCCTCTCACTGCACTATCCGCAATCCATCCTGTGCATCCGTCCTCTATCACTGGCATCCCTGTGGCATCCGTCCCTCATCACTGGCATCCCTGTGCATCCGTCCCTCTACTGGCACTGTGGCATCCACTGGCATCCCTGGGTCCCTCTATCACATCCCTCTCATCCCTGTGCATCCTGTCCTCTATCACTGGCATCCCTGTGGCGCCTCTCCTGTCATCCCTGTGGCATCCTGTGGCATCCGTCCCTCTAATCACTTGGCATCCCTGTTGCATCGTCCTCATCACTGGCACATTCCGTCCCTCATCATCCCTGTGGGCATCCGTCCTCTATCACTGGCATCCCTGTGGCATCCGTCCCTCTATCATGGGGCATCCGTCCCCTATCAGCATCATGGCATCCCCTGTGGCATCCGTCCCTCTATACTGGCATCCTGTGGCATCCGTCCCTCTATCACTGGCATATCCCCTGTGCATCCGTCCCTCTAATCACATCCCTGTGGCATCCATGGCATCACTGGCATCCCTGTGGCATCTGTCCCTCTATCACTGGCATCCCCTGTCAATCCGTCCCTCTATCACTGGCATCCCTGTGCATCCGTCCTCTCACTGGATCCTGTGGCATCCGTCCCCCTCCTGGCATCCGTCCTCCATCACTGGCATCCCTGTGGCATCCGTCCCCCTATCACTGGCATCTGTGGCATCCGTCCCTCTATCACTGGCATCCCTGTGGCATCCTCCCTCTATCACTGGCATCCTGTGGCATCCGGCTCTCCCTGTGGCATGGATCACTGGCATCCCTGTGGCATCCGTCCCTCAACTGGCACCCTGTGGCATCCGTCCCATCCGTCTCCATCACTGGCATCCCTGTGGCATCCGCCCTCCATCACTGGCATCCCTGTGGCATCCGTCCCTCTATCACTGGCATCCCTGTGGCATCCGTCCCTCTATCACTGGCATCCCTGTGGCATCCGCCCTCTATCACTGGCATCCCTCTGGCATTGTCCTCTATCACTTGCATCATCCTGTGTCCCTCTATCACTGTCATCCCTGTGGTCCCGTCCCTCTATCATGGCATCCCTGTGGCATGGCATCATCCATGTGGCATCCGTCCCTCTATCATCACTGGCATCCCTGTGGCATCCGCCCTCACTGGCATCCTGTGGCATCCGTCCTCATCCCTGTGGCATCGTCCTCTATCACTGGCATGGCATCCGTCCCCTATCACTGGCATCCCTGTAGCATCTCACTTCATCCTGTGGCAATCCGTCCCTCTATCACTGGCATCCCTGTGCATCCGTCCCTCTATCATGGCCATCCCTGTGGCATCACCCTGTGGCATCCGTCCCTCTATCACTGGCATCCCTGTGGGCATCTGTCCCTCTATCACTGGCATCCCTGTGTCCCTGTCCCTGTCATCCGTCCCTCTATCACTGGCAATCCCTGTGGCATCCGTCCCTCTCACTGGCATCCCTGGCACTCACTGGCATCCCTGTGGCATCCCCTCTATCACTGGCATCCTGTGGCATCCTCATCAGTGGCATCCTGTGGCATCCTCCCTCTATGCACTGGCATCCTGGCATCCCTGTGGCATCCGTCCTCTATCACTGGCATCCCTGTGGCATCCGTCCCTCTATCACTGGCATCCCTGTGGCATCCGTCCCTCTATCACTGGCATCCCTGTGGCATCCGTCCCTCTATCACTGGCATCCTTGTGGCATCCGTCCCTATATCACTGTCATCCTTGTGGCATCCATCCCTCTATCACTGGCATCCTTGTGGCACCCGTCCCTGATCAGTGGTTAACCTGCACGTTCTTCCTCTTGATGTAGTGTTGCAGCAAAGCAGCGCGGATAAGAGGGGCAGAGACTGTTGGGGTGGATTGTCCACTGGCTGTAATGGGAGCTCCCCCTGCAGGCCGGTCAGGTCATGACATCATGAGGCCAGTGCCAGTATCCGGAGTCATTATAAGTGCCAATTCCACAGTCATGAGCGCCGGCAATCAGAGCTAATCCACGAAGAGGAGAAGACACAGGCCGGGCGCGGCACCAGGACCCTCACATCACCCTGTCTTTTGCTCGGAGGGCTGAGCTGAGGATGAGGAGTAGCCTTCATCTACACCTCTGCCGGTATCTTATATGTATCAGCCATATTGATTTCCAGTCATGCCCAGAAAATATCTTTGCGCTTGCACAGTAATTAACTGGCACAACTCCTCCTTTGCAAACCCCGTCTCCTGGCATTGGTCCCGTCCACCTACAACAGGAGGCCACGTTAAGTTCCTGATCTTCCCCAGGAGACCGTCATAGGCAGCAATATGCCGCTAACCGGGTGGGAACTTATAAGTGAGAAGTAACGGACTCTTGGGAGAGGGGAAAACGCTTCAGCAAAATCTCATTCCGGCCAATGTCCGTACGAGCGATGTGTGACGAGCGCCTTCACTGGGAAAGTGAACTGAGAACAACACATGACGGGAGATGATTTGGAATAAAGTAAGAAAAAAAAATTCTCTCTAGACCCAAAAATGCCCTGGATATATCAGTCCCTCTGGGTAACGTCTCCTGAGTGACAACCGCTAGTGACCTCCGTTCCAGCTTCCCACAGGGGTTGTCGCCGGCTTTCCTGGACGCCATGTCCAGCTGGTCACGCAGTGATCTGCTCCCCGCTCCTGGACGCAGGAATCCACAAAGGCTGATTGACGCCCCGCAGGAGACGAGACGGCGGCCATATTGGCTCGCACGCAGCTTTTCCAGAAATAGAGATGACTAAGGCCGAGTATTTCTCCTTCCCAAAGACGTGGCACACTCAGAGTATGTGGGCGATCACAGGGGACAGTGGCATCACCGGACATTGCCCAATCCTCACTGCAGATGCCACCTTCTGGTAAGCTTACTATAGTCTTCCCACATGCATGCTCAGCTGAGCCCAGTGTGCACGTGTATGGACGGGCAGCCAAACGGGCGTTCAGTCACCTGCTACGTACAGTGTATGGCGGCATAACAAGAAGAAGGGAAGCTAAGAAGACGCTGCGACACTGCACCGATCTCCACATTATAGATACTTTCTCACATATGCGTTTTGCACTCCAGTTTAAGATCTTCTGCCGGATCTCAAATCCAGAAATCAAAGCGCATATGTGAAAGCTGCCTATTTCAGGTGGGAGTTTAGGGCTGACGGGTGTAAGCGTGCTACCCCTTCATTCACCTCTGCAGATCTGACCCGGAGCACTGACTTTCAGCTCCGCACAGCTGCTGACAGAGCGGCCATTTGTACCCGCTGCCAAAATCAGCACCAGCCGGGTTCAGATTCGTGTCGTGGATCCCCCCTCGCTAACCTCTTGTTTCCCACCGCGCCCTGTATACCTGCAGTTCTAGGACGGTTTGTATGGAAAACCACATTGCAGTACTGTGTGTATAAGCTGAAAAAGTGACGTCTCCTTTAAGGGAAAAATCAAGTTTGTATTTGGTCAGAATTTATATAAATCCAGGGTTGACCCTCACATTTTTGCCGCGGTGTTACAGTTTGTATTCTTGTTTTGTCGGTGTGTCATCCGTATTCCACGTACATTGCTAGATTGAAAGTTGGTTTCCAGAGCATCTCCTACCACTGGTCATATGGCACCATAGACTACAATGGGTGGAGGGATCCATAATCACGGACAAGATAGACCATGCTTCTGTGATGTCTCCACGGAGCCACAGTACATGGGAAACCCTGATGTGTGAATGCTCATTAAAATCAATGGATACGTGACAGAGGTGAGGGTTTCAGCACTATATATACTGAAAGCATAATGGTGTCTTTTATAAACTGACGAGAAAAAGGATAACAATGTTTAGAACTTCTGACTTTCAGGCTCCATATCTCACCATCCACTACAGCTCCGGACCTGAGACTCCCATCATCCTATAGACAATCCTCTCTCTTACATACATTGGACTTGCAGATATTTAGCAGATGATTAGTTCTGCAGATTCTTCTCATGTATCTGCATTGTTACTGTTCTGCTCGCCAGTGTAACTGTATTGTTACTGTTCTGCTCGCCAGTGTAACTGTATTGTTACTGTTCTGCTCGCCAGTGTAACTGTATTGTTACTGTTCTGCTCGTCAGTGTAACTGCATTGTTACTGTTCTGCTCACCAGTGTAACTGCATTGTTACTGTTCTGCTCGTCAGTGTAACTGCATTGTTACTGTTCTGCTCGTCAGTGTAACTGCATTGTTACTGTTCTGCTCGTCAGTGTAACTGCATTGTTACTGTTCTGCTCACCAGTGTAACTGCATTGTTACTGTTCTGCTCACCAGTGTAACTGCATTGTTACTGTTCTGCTCACCAGTGTAACTGCATTGTTACTGTTCTGCTCGTCAGTGTAACTGCATTGTTACTGTTCTGCTCACCAGTGTAACTGCATTGTTACTGTTCTGCTCGTCAGTGTAACTGCATTGTTACTGTTCTGCTCGTCAGTGTAACTGCATTGTTACTGTTCTGCTCACCAGTGTAACTGCATTGTTACTGTTCTGCTCACCAGTGTAACTGCATTGTTACTGTTCTGCTCGTCAGTGTAACTGCATTGTTACTGTTCTGCTCGTCAGTGTAAGTGCATTGTTACTGTTCTGCTCCTGGTGGCGGTACAATCTCTTTCTTCTTGTATACTACACATTACACCCTGTCCTCACATTTCCTAATATCTCAGTTGTTATTAGGTTGATTCCCAAGTATAAGGTCACTGGTCCTAATCCAGGAGCCGCCATGAAGAAGATTTCCCAAGAGAAGAGAAACCACATCATCCAGCTCATCGATAGCGGGATCTCCGCCAAGAATATTTCCATGTGAGGCCATGACAGGTGGGAGAATACGAAATGAAGTCCGTCCATTCCAAAGCCAAGAGGTGGACGTCCAGGCAAAAGAGTCAACAAGTCGGCTCATCACAAGGTCTATCAGTTCTGGCGGTGGAGGCGGCTCGTCTGCTTTGTAATAGTGAGATCACAGACGTCCACGCGAGCATCGTGCGACGCTCATTACACAAGTCTGGAATGGTGGCCTGAAAAAAGGTGAAGAATCCTCGACTTCAATATCCTCATAAGAAGCGTCGGCTCAAGTTTACAGAAAAGTACAAACAGTAGGAGATTGGAAACGGGTGATTTGGATGAGACGGAAGTCAATAGACCGGGATCTGATGGGGCAAATGGGTCTGGAAGAAACAAGAGAAAAGGGGCCAACAGATCGAGAGATTGAAGGAACTGTCTAGTTCGGTGGAGGAAGCCTGATTATAGGGGTTGTTTCACAGCCAAATGCTCTGGATACTGGACCAGGATCGATGGTGGTCTCAATGCTGAGCTATATGTGAGTATCCTACAAGTCGAGTGACTTCATACAGGACATCGACCTCGAGATTGGAGAAGAAATGGCCCAATGACAATGAAGTAGAGGAGCTGGATCGGCCCCCACAGTCCCCAGACCTCAACCCAATCCAAAACTTGTAGATAGAGTTGAAGAAAAGAAGAAGACTCTGCCAGACTACTGAGTGACCAGAAGAAGACGCTGAGACGGGGATCCTCTGCCACAGACCCTGGATCACCAGCCTTGGACCAGGGTCACCAGCCTTCTGACAGAGAGAGAGGGACAGCTAGCTCAGGCCTTTCCTCAGCATCAAACCCTTCTTCTGCCAGGAAGGAGACTGGAGAAGCCGGCCCTATGCTTCGCCTGTAATGTTTTGCACCTGAATTCCTCCAGTAAAGAAGCACACAGGGTACTGCAGACCCTGACTCTCTGGACTTATTTCCCATTGGGGTGCACTATGCCTCACCATCCCTTCCAGAGAGCAGCAACACGTGGTGACACCTCGACAGTGTCCAGTGGACCCAGCGTACTACTGGGGCCACCCAAAACTCGCCCACTGCACAGGGCCATTACTTATACTGGGGGCACTTTGTGGGGCAATTACTTATAATGGGGGCACCGTGTGAGGTATGGAGCCATTACTTATATTGGGGGCACTGTGTGGGGCCATTATTTATACTGGGGGTACTGTGTGGGGCTATCATTCATACTGGGGGTACTGTGTGGGGCTATTACTTATACTGGGGGCACTGCGCGGGGCCAATATTTATACTGGGGACAGTGTGTGGGGCCATTATTATTACTGGAGCACTGTGTGGGGCCCATTATTTATACTAGGGGTACTGTGTGGGCCATTATTTATACTGGGGGTACTGTGTGGGGCCATTATTTATACTGGGGACAGTGTGTGGGGCCATTATTTATACTGGAGGCACTGTGTGGGGCCATTATTTATACTAGGGGTACTGTGTGGGGCTATCATTCATACTGGGGGTACTGTATGGGGCCACCATTCATACTGGAGGCACTGTGTGGGGCTATTACTTACACTGGGGGCACTGCACGGGGCCATTATTTATACTGGGGGTACTGTGTGGGGCTATCATTCATACTGGGGGTACTGTATGGGGCCACCATTCATACTGGAGGCACTGTGTGGGGCTATCATTCATACTGGGGGTACTGTGTGGGGCTATTACTTATACTGGGGGCACTGCACGGGGCCATTATTTATACTGGGGACAGTGTGTGGGCCATTATTTATACTGGAGGCACTGTGTGGGGCCATTATTTATACTAGGGGTACTGTGTGGGGCCATTATTTATACTGGGGGTACTGTGTGGGGCTATCATTCATACTGGGGGTACTGTATGGGGCCACCATTCATACTGGAGGCACTGTGTGGGGCTATTACTTACACTGGGGGCACTGCACGGGGCCATTATTTATACTGGGGGCACTGTGTGGGGCCACTATTTATACTGGAGGCACTGTGTGGGGCCATTATTTATACTGGGGGCACTGTGTGGGGCCATTATTTATACTGGAGGCACTGTGTGGGGCCATTATTTTTACTGGGGGTACAGTGGGGGCACTTATATATTGAGAGCACTGCAGGCAGGGGTGGATTTAAAGTGGCCCTGGAAAAACAAACTAAAAGTGGCCTTTTGTTGTAGGCGGGTCAAAATTGACAGAAGGTGGGGCTAACACAAGTAGGCAGGGTCAACTCAAGTAGGTGGGGCCAGAAATACCATAGAGAGAGCAGTATATTGTGCTGCAATTTTTTATTTGGCTCAGTGCATCACAAGATACTGCTCAAGAAGAACCAAATACCACAGTACAGCAAAATGTACTGCCCCAGTAGAACCAAAAACCTCCCTAGAAGTTGCCCCTCTGTGGTGGCCAATGCCAACTGCCACGTTCTGTCCTCAAACTCCTCCACTTGTCTCTAATTAAGATATGGAGAAAGGGGATGAGGAGTTGAAACACCTTCAGCGTTCTGCCTGGTCTTTCAGCGGTACCATACACACAGGGTAATACAGCGCCCCATACCTCTTACATCCAGTGACGTCTCTTCTGATGTAGATGTTCTCTTTCCTCATCTTCTCCGTTAGGACCAGACCTCCATGATGACTTCTTCTAGCCGTGTTCCATCTGCAGAGTTTGAGACACAGACATTTTAAAAGTCCCTCAGTAATAATAATGCCCCCTATAGTATCCCCAGTGACAATAATGCCCGCCCCAGCAATAACAATGCCCATGTTGTGCTTCCAGCAGGGGCGTTGCCAGGGTCTCAAAAGATCCAAGGCCCAAGCCCCAATGAATATGGCCCAATTCTCTATGTCGACTCACCCCTTCTATACAGCAGCACATACCTCTCACATCCAGGTGACTTCTCCTCTGATGTAGATCTTCTCTGTCATCAGCTTCTCCATTCGGTCCGGACAACTTCTCTCAGCCTCGTCTCTGCAGAGTGTCAGACACAGACATCTTATCTTCCTCACATTTCTATTATCATCCCCCAACCTAGAGTCCCCACAGTGTTATCCCGCTGCTCGCTGTGCCCCCCAAAACCTCCAAATACTATCCTGGAGAAATAATAGTGCCCCTCATAGTAATAGTCCTACTAATAGTAATTCCCTTCTAGAATGCCCTCATTAGTAATACTGCCCCCTGCAGTGCCCCCACCAGTGATAATGCTCCACAAGAGTGCCCCCATTAGTAGAAGACCCCTCCAGTATTAATAATGCCCTCACAGTAGAAATAAGGCCCCCTATTGTTCCCCCAGTGGTAATAAAGCTCTGTACAGACCCCTCAGTAGTAATAAGGCCCCCCATAGTGCTCTTAGTAGAAATAAGGCAGATCTATAAGTCCCTCCTATAGAGCCCCCAGTAGTAATAAGAACGCCTAATGTCCCCTGGATTTATAATACTCCCACAGTGCCTCCAGTATTTATATTGCCCCCTACTGTTATAATGCTCACCCTGAAGTGCCCCTTGTAGTTATATTCCTCCCTTTAGTGTCCTCAGAAATTATAATTCCTCAGCCCCTCCACTATACAGTCCCATGTAAATAACATTATTTCCCTCCGCCGTAGAGTCCTGTGTAAATAACATCACACCATCTCTCCAGCCCCCTCCAGTATACAGTCCCATGTAAATAACATCCCTCTCTATCTACAGCCCCCTCCAAAATACAGTCCCATGTAAATAACATCACTTCCCTCCCTTCAGCCCCTCCAATATACAGTCCCATGTAAATAACTTCACCCCTCCCCAGCTACCTTCAACATACAGTCCCATGTAAATAATATCACCTATTTCCCAGCCGCCTCCAACATGCAATCCCATGTAAACATCACCCCCTCAACATACAGTCCCATGTAAATAACATCACTCCCTCCCACAGCCGCCATCAACAAACAGTCCCATGTAAATAACATTGCTCCCTCTGACAGCCACCTTTAACATACAGTCCCATGTAAATGACATCACGCCCTCCCACAGCCTCCTCCAACATACAGTAACCCTGCCCCCGTCACCTCCAACATGCAGTCCCATGTAAATAACATTTACTCCCTCCCACAGCCGCCATCACCCCCTCCCACAGCCTCCATCAACATACAGTCCCATGTAAATAACATTACCCCTCCCACAGCTGCCTTGAATATACAGTCCCATGTAAATAACATCACTCCCTCCCACAGCCGCCATCAACATACAGTCCCATGTAAATAACATTACTCCCTCTAACAGCCGCCATCAACATACAGTCCCATGTAAATGACATCACGCCCTCCCACAGCCTGCTCCAACATACAGTCCCATGTAAATAACATAATCCTGCCCCGTCACCTCCAACATGCAGTCCCATGTAAATAACATTACTCCACCCCACTACAACTCACAGTCCCATTCAAATAACATAACCCTGCCCAAGCCACCTCCATCACACAGTCCCATGATAACATCCCTCTCTTCTGCCCTAACATACAGTCCCAGTTAAATAACCACAACTCCCAGCATTGCTCTGCCTCTCCCTTCACTTACCTCTCCTGATGTACAACCTACAAAAAGCAAAAAAGTCTACTTGGCTCATAAATGTAACTGGACTGACTCCCCTTTTGTGGGTAAGTACTGTATACTGATAAGACATTGGACTGTGCTGTCTTTGATTTTTGCACTATTTATAAATGTACGGAGGGACAACTGATACTTCACTTGTCCCCTTTTTGATATTGATGTGCACCTTGTTGACTATATATAAGTCAGTCAAACCAAATGTCTCTACTGCCCAAATATATTATATAAGAGGGGATATGTTTGGTCTAGGAGAGTCACACTTCTGTTTGTGAAACTCTTTTTCCTTACCTCTTTTAATTGTATGTTTTATGGAATTTTCTTAATAAAGATTACATTTATGAGCCAAGTAGACTTTTTTGCTTTTTGTAGGTTGTTTATCATTGATTCAGTCTGTTGCTCATTTGAATAGGGGTTCATATATATGAATCATTAGTTTTTTGTTGAAGGTGTAAGTTGTATGTTCTCTCCTGATGTAGCAGACATCACCACAGCTTCTTCCCCACTTCTCCTCTTCAGTGCCTTCCTCTCCTGCACTGGTCACATGACTGTGACATCATCGCAGGTCCTTTTCAACCCCTGTCTTCTGCACTGATCACATGACCTGTGATGTCATCACAGGTCCTACATCTCTTGCAGTGCATTAGATTCAATTGTATTGCCGTCCTGAGGACTTACACTTGTATCTGTCTAGCAGACAGGACATTCGGGGCTTGGGAGAAAACATCTGGGGCCCAGGCCCCAAATGTTTTAGCCTAGCGATGCCCCTGGCTTCCAGTATTAATAATTCCCCAGACAGTGCCCTCTATAATTCCCCCAGTAATAATGTCCCCACTGTGCCCCCAGTATTATTAATGTCCTAGTATTAAAAATGTCACCTTAGTGCCCCAGTAATAATAATGCCCCTACAATTCCCCCAGTATTAATTATATTATGTATTTTGCCTTCTGTAATAATGCCCCCTACAGGGCCCCCTATATTTCCCCCAGTAATAATGTCCCCACAGTGCCCCCAGTATTAATAACGCCTCAGTATTAAAAATGCCACGTTAGTACCCCAAAGTAATAATAATGCCCCCAGTATTGATATTATGTATTGTATTGTGCCTCCCCATAATAATAATGCCTGATATTGTGACTCCAGTAATAATGATGTCCCACAGTGCCGTCAGTAATAATAGTGCCCCCAGTAATGTCCCTATAGTGCCCACAGTAATGCCCCCCTTTTCCCCCAGTAATCTCCCTATAGTGCCCACAGTAATGCCCCCTTTTCCCCCAGTAATCTCCCTATAGTGCCCACAGTAATGCCCCCTTTTTCCCCAGTAATCTCCCTATAAGTGCCCACAGTAATGCCCCTTTTACCCCATTAATCTCCCTATAGTGCCCACAGTAATGCCCCCCTTTCCCCCAGTAATCTCCCTATAGTGCCCACAGTAATGCCCCCTTTTCCCCCAGTAATCTCCCTATAGTGCTCACAGTAATGCACCTCCTCCCAATCTAATCAAGTGGCTGGCCTGTGTCCTGGAGCAGGAGTGGTAGGGAGCATGACAGAGGGTTGACACTGGGAGTAGGCATTCGACCCAACAGGAAGTTTCCCGGTAGGGTACACCTGACCCTGATTGCAGGGATTGTGGTTTAAAATAAAAGCCAATTAAATGCATCCATCTTTATCTTCCGTTTTTTTAACAAATATTAAAAATGGATGCAAAACGGATGCTAAAAATGGACAGAAAATGACCATGTAAAAATGTCAGGTTGTTTTCATGGTCGTGTGAATGCAGCTCCGCTCTACTGGAATCAGGGGCGTCAATACTTTTCGACACTTCCCTGCTTGTTTTCCTTCTCTTTGGTCCTTGTCAGTTCCTAATTTCCTTTGCACAGCTGCACAGTGCCGACAGATGGTCCATGACATGAAGAGCACAAGCTGCATCATGTCATCCCACGGAGCGGCGTGTCCCCAGGAGGACGAGCGGAGGCTGTGAACCCCAGCGGGACTCTGACAGGATTCCCTTCGTCCTTCCACAAGAGGGTCCAAAGTCAAGTTTATAGTCAGATTTCCCACAGCGGTGACAGCAGCCCGTGCTCGCTCTGCCCCACCCACCCGTGCTCGCTCTGCCCCAGCCGCCCGCACTCGCTCTGCGCAACCCGCCCGTGCTCGCTCTGCGCCACCCGCCCATGCTCACTCTGCCCCAGCCGCCCGCGCTCACTCTGCCCCACCAGCCAGCGCTCACTCTGCCCCAGCCGCCCGCGCTCGCTCTGCCCCACCAGCCAGCGCTCACTCTGCCCCAGCCGCCCGCCGCTCGCTCTGCCCCACCAGCCAGTGCTCACTCTGCGCCACCCACCTGCGCTCGCTCTACCCCACCAGCCAGCGCTCACTCTGCCCCAGCCGCCCGCGCTCGCTCTGCCCCACCAGCCAGAGCTCACTCTGCGCCACCCACCCGCGCTCGCTCTGCCCCACCTGCCTGCTCTCGCTCTGCCCCAGCTGCCCGTGCTCGCTCTGCCCCAGCCGCCAGCCCTCGCTCTGCACCACCGGCCCGCGCTCGGCTCTGCCCCACCTGCTCGTGCGCGCTCTGCCCCAGCCGCCCGCCGCTCAATCTGTGCCCACCCACCCGTGCTCGCTCTGCCCCCAGGCCGCTCGCTCTCGCTCTGCCCCACCTTCCCGTGCTCGCTCTGCCCCACCAGCCCGCGTTCGCTCTGCCCCAAACGCCCGCACTCGCTCTGCCCCACCCGTGCTCGCTCTGCCCCAGCTGCCCGCGCTTGCTCTGCGCCACCCGCCTGCGCTCGCTCTGCGCCTCCCGCTCTGTTATTCTTTCAATCGCACACACGTGTTTCCCCGACTCCTGTCAATTCTTGCTTTTACATTATGCAATTGTTCTGGATCAATTTAAGTGGAAAATATGCTTCACTGGAAAAAAGTGTCCTCCGTGGCCAGGAATGTGCGGAATGCCTCAAATATTATCATAAGTTGTGTTGGTTTCTATCACATCAGTGCGCTCCCGGTACCACCTCTGAGCGGGATCTGACCTTGCCTAGAAATAAACCTCTTTATAAAACCAAATGCCTTTCAAAAGTATTCACACCCCTCCTGCGCTTCATGTTTTATTATGTGGTGACAACCTTGAATCACAGAGGAAATCATCAGGAGCTAAAAAGATCTAAGCTGAAAAATCTGTACCAATAAATCTACATTAACCAGTTCCAGTCCAGGACACGTCCCCTGGATAATGACCAGACACAGCTCCGCTGGTACACGAGGAATTACATCTTATTACGGGTTTTTCTTTTTTGCATTTTTTTTCCTGGGGTTTATTTTTATTCCATTTTTATATTACTAATTTTTATCATATCAGTGACTGTTTTTCATAGTTTTTGTGATGGAATACATCGAATTATGTCTGCAGTGACCCAGAGGTACTTTGCAAAAAGGGTTAATTTCATGCTAAACAGTTAATGTTGTGGCTCAGCGTTTATTTCTCTATGCACTGTGTGTCCCAAATGGTCATGTACAGGCAATATATAGTTAACCCTTGCAGAATTGGTTTAGGTTGCTGAGGTGATTAGCTAAGCCTGGCCCTTGATTAGAGAGTCTAGTATGAACAACCTTACAGGAGAGAGGTACATGTGTAAGCGCCTTCAAACTACGCCCAACTCCAGAGAACTCTTGTCTATGAGACTGCTGGAGAAGCGACTTTACCACAGGAACACCCCTCAGGGAAAGAGAACAGACAACCATCGAAGGTCTAAAACTGTGATGGCTGACTCCAGCTGTGGTAAAACTACAACCCCCAAGATGTACACTTGCTTGGCTGTTCTCAAAACTCCATAGAAATGAATGGAGCATGCTGGGAGTCGTAGTTTCACCACAGCTGGAGTGCTGGAGGTTAGCCATCACTGGTCTAGACCCATTGAGGCTGCGCACTGGATTCAGGCAGTAAGGTGCCGCATGTTTATGGCATTAAGACTCTACTGCTTGTAGAAAGGGTTAATCACCTCCAGTACCCACCAAACCTTGAGTCAGGCTGGCAATCCGAATCTAAGATCTGCAGTCCTCAGCCTGGAAACTGCAGAAAGAGTTAATGAACTGCGCGCCTGTGGTTATTTGGGAAGATTGAAAGGTGAATTTAGAGTGAGACTTCAGGAGGACTACCACCATCATTGCTACTGCCTATATACTATCACTGGGAAAAGTAAGCTCTGCGTCTCTACCGCAACTCTCATCATCTACTTTATTTATTCTAATTAAACTGGTCTTGCTTATTGCCTCCACTATGCCCCTGTTCACCCCCTTGTAATATTCTGTCTGTAAATCGACAAGGAGTCAGGGTGCTCTGTGAGCTGCTCCACCTGCTGCAGGAGGGGGGCCTCCCCTTGCTTCTACATCTTCACACATCTGCATCCAACACTAGAATGACTAAGACTCCCTAAACACTACCTGCAGGTCCTCCCTTGGTAGGAAGCAGGACTGGGGGGGGTGGAAGGGTAAATTCCATTCTAAGGATCTCTCTCTCTGCCAGATACACACCGCCATCTGCTGGACAACCAGGAACATTACATGAACATAACAGTTTCAGAGCAATATTATCAATGTACGATGTAAAAGGACCTGGAATCCATACAGAGATGACATTGTGGTTAGCAGTTAAAGACAGTAGCAGGGTGAAGGAATGGTAATACCGCTCTGGGGTATTACACTTCTGCTAGTGGTGGCGTTGTTCTATATACACTGTGCCACCCATCAGAGCCAAGGCCAAGCCTATGTGGTGACTTTAGCCAGGAAATACAGACCATTGCAGTGTCTTGCTGCCCCCATTGAACTGAGACCCCATTTACCTTCATTAGATGCAATGCAGACAGTGCCACCCCGACCCCGAGACCTATGGGGGACCCCTCAGGACCTTCACTGGGACTGCAGCAGTAGGGGGCTGTATACGCCGCACTCACTGAGCACCATGTATACAGAGATCAGAAAGGAAGGGACAGTGTTAAACCGTATGGGGAGTCCAGCTGTCTCTACCTTCTCTCTGGAGACTCCGGCTGTCTCTGCCTTCTCTCTGGAGACTCCAGCTGTCTCTGCCTTCTCTCTGGAGACTCCAGCTGTCTCTGCCTTCTCTCTGGAGACTCCAGCTGTCTCTGCCTTCTCTCTGGAGACTTAAGCTGTCTCTGCCCGTCTCTCTGGAGACTCCAGCTGTCTCTGCCCGTCTCTCATCTACTGCAGTGGCAGAGTCTTTCAGAAATGTGTCCCCCGAGTGACTTATAGACCGGCCCTACACGTAAAGTGATCGGTCATTATGACTCACTACTATTCATGGGCCTCAGGTTTCTAAGTAGATTTAGTTATTTTAGTAGATTTAGAATCTTCTGTGAGGGGAGTCAGCGCTCCAGGTACTGACCGCAGGCTGAACAAGCCATGTGAGGACCTGCAGTGTAAAGCATGAGGCAGAGAAAGAGCAGCAGCCTGAGGCCCTGAAGACACAGGAGTCTAATTCTAGACTACCTCAGACACCAGCAGGCAATATAGCTAAGCTGGAGTCACACATCATACAGTAGCTGCGCTCTAATTCAGTGGATTTGTAGTATAAAGCATGGGGGAGAGATAGAAAAGCCTGGGCATCTGTAGAAACAGGAGGTAGATTTCAGAAAACCTTAAGAACCCTTTACACTGGCCAAATCAGCAGGTGATTGTCGGGAAAGATGTGTGTCTTCCTGACAATCGCCTGCTCGTCAGTGGAGGAGACACATTTATATACAGTGATCTCCTCCACAGTATAGAGAGCAGTGATCACTAATGCCATCACTCGTCCTCATACATAAGCTTTCCTTCCTGACAATCGCCTGCTCGTCAGTGGAGGAGACACATTTACACGCAGCGATCTCCTCCACAGTATAGGGAGCAGTGATCACTAATGCCATCACTCGTCCTCATACAGAAGTGTTCCTTCCTGACAATCGCCTGCTCGTCAGTGGAGGAGACACATTTATATACAGCGATCTCCTCCACAGTATAGGGAGCAGTGATCACTAATGCCATCACTCGTTCTCATACAGAAGCGTTCCTTCCTGACAATCACCTGCTCGTCAGTGGGCTTCTCTTGGTATCGCACTCAGCCCCATTCACTTTAATGGCCACTCCTAGGCCACGTGACCGATGAACGTGTCATCACTGAACCCAGGAAAAGCTGAGAGAAGGCGGCAGCCCTCACAGGAGAGCCTCCGCCATGTCAAACAGCAGATCAGCGGGGGTCTCGGGTGTCGGATTCCCACCGATCAGATACTGATCACGTATCCAGAGGAAAGGTCATCAGTAAATAAAACAAAAATCACAGAAAACCCCTTTAAGGAGCTGAAATGATGCGGCACTGCGGTGCACGTCCACAAGGCTGCTATTACCACAATCTGGTCACATTATAAACCTTTATTAAAGAAATGGCGACGTGGTCTGTAACTGCTGCTGATCAGACGACTCTAATCAGTGTAACTGGAGAGACACTCGTCACATTGTCCCGCACAGCGCACACAGACAGGGCCCCCATTGTTACCGCCAAATGAAAGGGTATTCTGAGGACTGGACGGGCGCGGACATAAAAGGGGAAACGTGCGCGGGAGGCTCGGCGTTTACAGAAGATAAGGACTGCCTAATTGGTATGAAATCACGGAGAAGACGAGGACGATCATTATCGAAGTAACATGACGTCCTTTATATTTTCATAAATGCGCGACTTCAAGGCTGAACTTCTGGAGAATTATCCTTCACGGCTCAGTGGAAACACTTAGGAGAATTACGGAATAATCAGCGGCGCCTCTAATACATAATCATGAATCCCTGGGAGCACACGGGGGGGGACCCCTGTTTTTGCATTTAGATTTTGGGCTCTCCGGACCCGTCTTCACCATTACCAATCACTGCGGTTTATTACGTCCTGTAGGAAGCACTTCCTGTTGCTCCATCCAACCAAACCCATGATGCACCACTTCTTCCTTTGCCACAGCATCGCCCCCTAACAACGCCCAGCTAGTTTATAGCCCCTCCCACCAGCTAGTTATATGGACACCACCTACAGACTCTTGAGCATATCAACCCTGAGACCTCTTTCCAATAAAGTTGTAGGTTTGGACACGACCATAATCCATGGTATCAGTCGGATCATTACATTTTGGGCACGGTAGAAGTCTATCTGAGGGAGTGTGAAGGCACATACTGCACCATGTAAGATCTTAAAGGGGCGGTCTCACTTCAGTAAGTGGCATTTATCATGTAGAGGAAGTTAATACCAGGCACTAACGTATTTATGTTCATACGATTTTTATTACTGTGTAATTGGGGATCCAATTAAAGTAGAATTCCCGCAAAATTTTTTATTCTCTGACCTGTTAGAAAGGTGCATGATGTAATCTGTAGTGAAGGTAATTTTCTTATCAGTGACTGTATCTGTGAGCTATCCCCTCTCTTCTAATTGTAGCTGTGTCATGTGACCAACTCCCTGACCTCCAACTGACCCAGGACAGGAAGCCAGTTACTGCTCTATTCATTCCTATGAGACTGAAAGTGAGGCTCCCATAGGAATACATAGAGAAACTGACTTCCTGTCCACACATAAGATGCTGTGTTATCTGGCGAGTCTGATTGCTGGTCACATGACACAGCTGAGAAACATCAGGGAGATATAACTCACAAATACAGACACTGGTAAGAAAATGACATTCACTGCAGATTACATCATGTACATTTCTAGCAGGACATGGAATAACATTATTTGCGGGAGTTCTTCTTTAAGGATTGAGAATATATAAGACACTTGAGGGAGGAGGAGGAGGAGGAGCCCATGACGAAGCAGAAGTGAAACCTGGGTCGGGCAAGAAAGAAGCAACATGTGAATTTAATGATGTGCCTGTAATTCTTTTATCCTTGTTTTGCGGTCCTTCACTATTGGTGCTTTTTTGTTCATGAAATAGGGGCGTAGCAAGAACATCTACCCCAATGACCATGTGCGACTACATCGACTGATTCTGATCCGGAAAAGAGGAGGACCAACTTTAATTCTCCGGTGACAAGAGTAGCACAGCCTTTTTTAAAAAAAAATCTGTTCTCAAGGTGTGAACTGCGCCCACTCCACCGAAGGACCCGCGGCACTCGATATCTGCGGTATCTGGGAACGTTATTTAATTAATATATCAACTCGAGAAAACGATTGTCTTGAGTGCGAAAAATGTGTGTAAAAGCGTTGAGTGGGATTGTGGTATCAATGCTGTTGTAGCCATCACAGGGGTCATTACGCTATCTTGAAGTCAGGCCGAACCCTGCCCCCTATAGTCCTTAATCCTCTATTCCTTCCAGTCTAAGGCAGAATTATACTAATAAAAGAAGACCCCAGAGCCACCATCATGTGTCTCAACGACGGTCAAACTAGCCAAGCCTTTCACCGGGAAGGAACAACCAAGGGAAGGGCAGTCCCCAAAAGGAGACCACCTATGCCAAGACATGGTATCCATCCACAGACAGCTGTTTCGGGGTATTTGCCCCTCATCAGTGTGGAGTAGGAATCTGGCTAGTGGGAGCAATGCCTAGTAGATGATTATTAAAGAAAAGATGATCTCAGGGAGATCAACCATCATCACCACAGAGACACCATCACGTGTCTCAACGTTGGTGAAACTAAAACAAGGCTCCCTGGGAAAAGCAATATGCTAATAAAAGAAGACCCCAGAGCCATCATCACGTGTCTCAACGACGGTCAAACTAGCCAGGCCTTTCACCGGCTGCTTCTCGGCCTTTTGGCTAAGATCAAGTGTAGTATCGAAAGGTATTGCCTTGGTCTTGGCCAGAGGTGCTCGGGGTACCCGGACCCTCGGCCTTGAGTGGAGACCCCAGTTTATAGCTGGGGTTGAAGCTCCTGCTGCTATAGGGGGGACGGCTTAGTCCCTGAGCAACGAGAGGCGATCACCTTGCCTGCTGCTTTGTGGTAGGGCGCTGCAGTTCCTGTGGTGTGATCCCGCTATTGTGAGAACTAAGATGGCGAAATGGAGACCCAAAGTCCTGTGATGGAGGAGGTTCCTGCTCATGAGAGAATCAAGAATGGAGTTCGTTTTTTGCTTCTGGATTCATTGAAGAAAGAGAAAGGACTTTCCTTTTTGGTGGAAGAAGTCTTGTTGAAACTTATTGAGCTTCGTAAAAGAATTGATTTTCTCTATGTTAGAATTTCCAAAACGTGGTTTGTATGATGTAGTCTTTTTGACTGAAGATATTACCGCTACGGTGGTTAAAAGGCTGGAACAAGTCAGTTTGGACCCGGTCCTGCTTTGGTGTCAAAGTTATACCGCACTTTCCGAGGAGGGAAAGGATTATTACGGTAAGAATGTACAGTCCATATGTTCCGGAAGAGGATATTCTTGGATTTTTGCTGAGACACTGTGAGAATGTAAGTACAGTGGGTAAAGTACTGAATAAATATGGCATTTGGACTACCAAATGGAAGTTCTTGGCTAAGTTTAAGGAGAATTCAGGAGGAGAAGTTTTGTACCCACCAAGTCGTTTCAAGATTGGTTCCATTAATGGGGATTTATTTTTTAACGGGATGCCAGAATTTTGTAGAAATTGCAAGAGGTATGGTCATAAGAAGGAAGATTGTAGCTATCAATGGTGTTCTAAATGTGAACAAGTCGGTCATTTGTCAGCATCTTGTCAGGAAGGCAGAAGGTGTAATTTATGTGGAGAAGATGGTCATGTGTATTCTGCCTGTCCTAAGAAGAAAAGAAAGAAGGAGGCAAGTACAAGAGAGGAGACAGGTCCTGAAGAGGTAGTACAGAGTGTGAGCGAAGGAATACTTGATTTAAGTCAAGAGATCAGAAGTTTTAGAAGCTAGGAGGAAAGAGGTCATTTATGAAAATCAGCCGTTTCTATTGCATCGTATGAGGATAACGTCAGATATCGATTCCTTAATTAAGTCTGGAGTGAATTTAAGCAGTATTTACAGGAAAGTGAGAAGAATGCTGGGAGAAGATAAACGTGCTTTTTTCAGAAGTTTTAGAGTTCATTCTTTTGATCATGATCTTGTGCCCGCTGAGTTGTCACGTGATATGGAGCTTTCAAGAGAATGTATGCAGATTATGGCGTACTATGGTTGGATTGGTGGAGTAAGAGATTAAGTTTTTGTATTTTGGACTTGATGTGTTTTTTGCGGTATTTGTTTTCTTTTTTTTGTGTATGTTTTTATTTAATAAATACTGCAATGATGAGGGTTTTGCAACAGAAGGAGATCTTAAGTTGTTGAGAAACTTTATTTGTTGCGTATTGATAACCCTGAGCGGTTTAAAAAAAAAAAGAAACAGCTGTCTGTGGATGGATACCATGTCTTGGCATAGGTGGTCTCCTTTTGGGGACTGCCCTTCCCTTGGTTGTTCCTTCCCGGTCAAAGGCCTGGCTAGTTTGACCGTCGTTGAGACACATGATGGTGGCTCTGGGGTCTTCTTTTATTGGCATATTGCTTTTCCCAGGGAGCCTTGTTTTAGATTCACCAACGTTGAGACACGTGATGGTGTCTCTGTGGTGATGATGGTTGATCTCCTTGAGGTCAATCATCTTTTCTTAAATAAGGCAGAATTATAGTCTACCCCAACCACTTTATGAAGGCATCTTCTAGAAGTGTTGATTCTAAGGTGGTGAGAAAGATGGTATTAGAGCTGTTTGGGCCATGTGGGTTATACTCAACTTTCGACAAGGAGTATTCATAATAAGGAGAAGCAGCCGCCCCTCCTCATCCAGAACCTCAGGAGCTGGAGTCCTGTTTTTCAAAATGTACTTCATGTACCGCCATGTACTTCACCGGCCCAGAGTTTGTGCCTCCTATGGACTCTGTAGTCTCTAGATGCGTTTGCTGGACTAATATCTTTAAGTGGCCTAAGATCATAATCTGCTTATTAGGGGAGCAGAGATCATTACGTTCCAATATACTACTTACATGTTATGATACAATACATACATGTTATGATACAATATACTACTTACATGTTATGGGGAGTACAGTGATCCCTCAAGATACAATGTCCTCAGAATACAATATTTTCAGCATACAATGGACTGTTCTGACCCATCGTAAGATGAAACCAGACTCAACATACAATGTCTCAGACTCAGATCCGACCAGTCAGGGCCACTTCTCTGGTAACATATCTGGATTAGTTACTAGTTATCAGTTATTCCTGACTGTTATATGTAAGGACTTGTCTTTTCTCTTAGTTATCTGCTTATTTTTCTTAAATCTTTATTTTCTCTTATCTTGGATGACATTTTGGGTCTTTTGAACCGATTACTCAACATACAATGGTTTCAACATACAATGGTCGTCCTGGAACCAATTGATATTTTAACTTGATGGACCGCTGTATAGAGTTCCTATATAAGATGTGGTAATTAGACTGGCTACAATATCTACCCAAAGCCTGGATGAGGCGGAGCGCCCACCCCGGTCCTGGCACTTTGACAGTAACTAAACCTGAAAACACAGTGAACAAATAGAATAGAATCTGAAAAGACTTAAATGCACTCTCTGCATTTCAGACCTCACTTTTTTTCCGGATGTTGACCGCCCACATGCGGCTATCTCCCCACTCTCCCCCCTCACTGTGGTGCTTGATTGGCCTCTGACATGTTTTAGGTAAAGTGTCGGTAAACCACGGCACTCAACTTGAGAGCCCTCACACAAGACCATAGCCAGAAAAATATGTCTCTAAGAAAATGGCAACACAAAAACCTGAATATTTTACAGCTCTTTGTTAGGATTTGAACAGCAGACCTTCTGTATGGCTATAAACTTACCACTACACTATAGACCTGCACTACTGGAGGAATGGGACTTAAGTGCTTAAAAAAGCTACAAAATTATATTATAGTTTTCTATAAAATAGTCTACTACTGAAATGACAAAAATAATAAATGGATGATGTGTCCATTATATTATGCTGGTTATTATGATGATAGGGATACTATGTACTGTATTCTGATATTTAATAGTATGTAATACATTTGATGTAATTGTTATTTTTTTGGTTGAATAAACATTAACTTTGCAGAAAAATGTAACTTTTACCATAAAAGAAAGGTTGGAACACAAACATTAAAATTTTCTGCTGTAACTTTTACTAAAGAAGTTCTGCTGTGTAGAGAACAAACACAATATAATAAACACATTATTATTTATGGTGATTTATGAACAATTTTAGTAAATAAGGAGCTTTTTCCTTAATTTAACCCATAATAAAACTTGGAATTAAAATTTACCGAAGTATATGGCTAAATGGCCTAACCCCCAAAAAAACAAACAGAACAGGTTATGGATATTTTTGGTGAAGGTGACATCAAAGTATCTGTTTAACAGTCCTGCAGTGACTACATTCTATCTAGGATCATTGTCAGTGGGTCTAGTGTCAATGTAGAAACTGCTGAATGCTCGATTGGGGAAGTAAAATCAACACATAGGGTGAACAACGCAAGACGAGCAACACAGGAATATCTGGAAATAACAGAACAATTCAGGATCAGCAGATTGTAAACCGGACATCCTATCCCTGCAATCTAGAAGGCATCTGGAAGAAAATTCCCAGAAGATCATTGGAGGAAAAAGGAATGCAAAGCTTAAGAACGGCCTGCCAGAGGGCAACCTTGAAAAGAGAGGGTCAGGAAAACGAAGTAGAACATGAAGTCATTTACACAACATTTATCACAACCACAATGTAGTGAAGTGGGGAAAAAACAAACACAAGAACACAAACTGTCCTGAAAATAACAACAAGTCACATATGAAAAGATGCAAAGTACAACATCACTTCCTGTCTGCACGAGAGAGTATTATAGCGGTTATATTCTTATACAAAGCAGCAGTATTATAGAAGTTATATTCTTATACATAGGAGGCAGTATTATAGAAGTTATATTCTTATACATAGGAGCAGTATTATAGTAGTTATATTCTTGTACATAGCAGGCAGTATTATAGTAGTTATATTCTTGTACATAGGAGCAGTATTATAGTAGTTATATTCTCGTACATAGGAGGCAGTATTATAGTAGTTATATTCTTGTTTATAGGAGCAGTATTATAGTAGGTACAGTCTTATACAAAGCAGCAGTATTATAGTAGTTATAGTCTCTTACATAGGAGCTGTATTATAGTAGTTATATTCTTGTACATAGGAGCAGTATTATAGTAGTTATAGATTCTTATACATAGGAGCTGTATTATAGTAGTTATATTCTTGTACACAGGAGCAGTATTATAGTAGTTATATTCTTGTACATAGGAGCAGTATTATAGTAGTTATATTCTTGTACATAGGGGGCAGTATTATAGTAGTTATATTCTTGTACATAGGAGAAGTATTATAGTAGTTATAGATTCTTATACATAGGAGCAGTATGATAGTAGTTATATTCTTGTACATAGGAGGCAGAATTATAGTAGTTATATTCTGGTACATAGGAGCAGTATTATAGTAGTTCTATTCTTGCACATAGGAGGCAGTATTATAGTAGTTATATTCTTGTACATAGGAGCAGTATTATAGTAGTTATATTCTTGTACATAGGAGCAGTATTACAGTAGTTATATTCTTATACATAGGAGTAGTATTATAGTAGTTATATACTTGTACATAGGAGCAGTATTATAGTAGTTATATTCTTATACATAGGAGCTGTATTATAGTAGTTATATTCCTGTACATAGGAGCAGTATTATAGTAGTTAAATTCTTGTACATAGGAGCAGTATTATAGTAGTTATATACTTGTACATAGGAGCAGTATTATAGTAGTTATATTCTTATACATAGGAGCATATTATAGTAGTTATATTCCTGTACATAGGAGCAGTATTATAGTAGTTAATTCTTGTACATAGGAGCAGTATTATAGTAGTTATATTCTTGTACATGAGGCAGTATTATAGTAGTTATATTCTTGTACATAGGAGGCAGTATTATAGTAGTTATATTCCTGTACATAGGAGCAGTATTATAGTAGTTATATTCTTTTACATAGGAGGCGGTATTATAGTGGTTATATTCTTGTACACAGGAGGCAGTATTATAGTAGTTATATATTCTTGTACATAGGAGCAGTATTATAGTAGTTATATTCTTGTACATAGGAGCAGTATTATAGTAGTTATATTCTTGTACATAGGAGCAGTATTATAGTAGTTATATTCTTGTACATAGGAGCAGTATTATAGTAGTTATATTCTTGTACATAGGAGGCAGTATTATAGTAGTTATATTCTTATACATAGGAGCAGTATTATAGTAGTTATATTCTTATACATAGGAGCAGTATTATAGTAGTTATATTCTTGTACATAGGAGCAGTATTATAGTAGTTATACTCTTGTACATAGGAGCAGTATTATAGTAGTTATATTCTTATACATAGGAGCAGTATTATAGTAGTTATATTCTTTTACATAGGAGGCGGTATTATAGTAGTTATATTCTTGTACACAGGAGGCAGTATTATAGTAGTTATATATTCTTGTACATAGGAGCAGTTATTACAGGTCAGTAGTTATATTCTTGTACATAGGAGGGCAGTATTTAGTAGTTATATTCTTGTACATAGGAGCCACGGTATTATAGTAATTATATATATTGTACAGAGGAAGGCAGTATTATAGTATTTATAGATTCTTATTACATAGGAGCAGTAATTATAGTAGTTATGATTCTTGTACATAGGAGCAGTATTATAGTAGTTTATATCTTGTACATAGGAGAAGTATTCATGTAGTTATAGATTCTTGTACATAGGAGGCAGTATTATAGTAGTTATATTCTTGTACATAGGGAGGGCAGTATTATAGTAGTTATATTCTTGTACATAGAAGCTGTATTATAGTACGTTATATCTTGTACATAGGAGCAAGTATTATAGTAGTTATATTCTTGTACACTGAGCCAGTTTAGTATTATTTAATGGGCCAGTTTTAGTGTTATATTCTTGTACATAGGAGGGCAGTATTATTAGTAGTTATATTCTGTACATAGGAGCATAGTATTATAGTAGTTATATTCTTTACACAGGGCAGTATTATAGTAGTTATATTCTTGTACATAGGAGCAGTATTATAGTAGTTATATTCTTGTACATAGGAGCAGTATTATAGTAGTTATATTCCTGTACATAGAGCAGTATTATAGTAGTTATATTCTTGTACATAGGAGCAGTATTATAGATACAGTATTATAGAGCAGTATTAAGTATATAGTTATATTCTTGTACATAGGAGCAGTATTATAGTAGTTATATTCATAGGTATAGAGTTATAGTATATTACAGTAGTTATATTCTTATACATAGGAGCTGTATTATAGTAGTTATATTCCTGTACATAGGAGCAGTATTATAATAGTTAAATTCTTGTACATAGGAGATGTATTATAGTAGTTATATTCTCGTACATAGGAGCAGGATTATAGTAGTTATATTCTTATACATAGGAGCTGTATTATAGTAGTTAAATTCCTGTACATAGGAGCAGTATTATAGTAGTTAAATTCTTGCACATAGGAGCAGTATTATAGTAGTTATATTCTTGTACATAGGAGCAGTATTATAGTACTTATATTCCTGTACATAGGAGCAGTATTATAGTAGTTATATTCTTGTACATAGGAGCAGTACTATAGTAGTTATATTCTTGTACATAGGAGCAGTATTATAGTAGTTATATTCTTGTACATAGGAGCAGTATTAAAGTAGTTATATTCTTGTACATAGGAGGCAGTATTATAGTAGTTATATTCTTGTACATAGGAGCAGTATTATAGTAGTTATATTCTTGTACATAGGAGCAGTATTATAGTAATTATATATACTTTTACAGAGGAGGCAGTATTATAGTAGTTATAGATTCTTGTACATAGGAGCAGTATTATAGTAGTTATATTCTTGTACATAGGGAGCAGTATTATAGTAGTTATATTCTTGTACATAGGAGCAGTATTATATGTAGGTAGTTATATTCTTGTACATAGGAGCAGTATTATAGTAGTTATATTCTTGTACATAGGAGGCAGTATTATAGTAGTTATAATTCTTGTACATAGGAGCAGTATTATAGTAGTATATATTCTTGTACATAGGAAGCAGTATTATAGTAGTTATATTCTTTACATAGGAGAAGTATTATAGTAGTTATATTCTTGACATAGGAGGCAGTATTATAGTAGTTATATTTGTACATAGGAAGCAGTATATAGTAGTTATATTCTTGTACATAGGAGGCAGTATTATAGTAGTTATATTCTTGCACATAGGAGGCAGTATTATAGTAGTTATATTCTTGTACATAGGAGCAGTATTATAGTATTATATTCTTGACATAGGAGCAGTATTATAGTAGTTATATTCTTTGTTTTCTACATAGGAGCAGTATTATAGTAGTTATATTCTAGTACATAGGAGCAGTATTATAGTAGTTATTTCTTGTACATAGGAGCAGTATTATAGTAGTTATATTCTTGTACATAGGAGCAGTATTATAGTAGTTATATTCTTGCACATAGGAGCAGTATTATAGTAGTTTATATTCTTGTACATAGGAGGCAGTATTATAGTAGTTATATTCTTGCACATAGGAGGCAGTATTATAGTAGTTATATTCTTGTACATAGGAGCAAGTATTATAGTAGTTATATTTGTACATAGGAGCAGTATATAGTAGTTATATTCTATACATAGGAGCATATATATAGTTATATTCTTTGTACATAGGAGGAGTATATTTATAGGAGCAGTATAGTAGTTATATTCTTGTACATAGGAGCAGTATTATAGTAGTTATATTTCTATAAGCAGTATTATAGTAGTTATATTCTTGTACATAGGAGCAGTATTATAGTAGTTATATTCTTGTACATAGGAGCAGTATTATAGTAGTTATATTCTTGTACATAGGAGGCAGTATTATATATAGTTATATTCTTGTACATAGGACATAGAGGCAGTATTATAGTAGTTATATTCTTATACATAAGGAGCAGTATTATAGTAGTTATATTCTTGTACATAGGAGCAGTATTATAGTATTATATTCTTGTACATAGGAGCAGTATTCTTTATAGTAGTTATATTCTTTAATAGAGCAGTATTATAGTAGTTATATTCTTGTACATAGGAGCAGTATTATAGTAGTTATATTCTTGTACATAGGAGCAGTATTATAGTAGTTATATTCTTGTACATAGGAGCAGTATTATAGTAGTTATATTCTTATACATAGGAGCAGTATTATAGTAGTTATATTCTTACACATAGGAGCAGTATTATAGTAGGTATAAAATGTATTCCACTGTTAGATATGATTAAAATTTCAAAATATAAAAAATGATTTAGACTTTAGAACATTTACCACGTTTTTGATGCTAACGTCAGTTGTCTTTGGCGCAGCTCTTTGATGTCTAATTAGACTTTATCATTTGTATACCAGTCGTCTGTCAAACACTGGATAACAACATCTCATGCTTTCTTCTCCAACCATCCAGTAAGTACGTCATCTGGCTGAAGTGATAAAATAATTTTTTCTGACACTGGGTCTTTGGGTGACCAAGAAGGAACATTTACTGATTAACTGATTAACATCCTGTTTACTGCTACAGAGCAATAAAATATCTAATTCTGGCTGCTGTACTTGTATGATGGCATGCGGACATCCAACATTGTGTGTGAAAGCTGCTACCGCATCCTTGGAAAAAACATAATTTGTGGCAATACAACAATGTGAGGAAGAAGTAACAACGCAGAAACAAGCAAAAGTCGTCAGAGCATTCCACACTTTCCCCTTCAATCTCTACTCCATGACTTGTACACTATTACAATTGTTTCATCCTTCAGAATCTGCTGGTGTAGATATCAGTTCTGGCTCATGGACCTGCACAGGTGCCCCACCATTTTTCCCACCTGGGAGATTCATGGCATATCAATAGAAGTGAATGGATATCAAGCAGCACAAGTCCAGACACCTCTGCATTCACCACTGAGCCAGTTCTCGGCTATATTTGGGAGTCCCATAGCGGTAAATAGAGGGTTGCTGCACATTCCAGGACTCACAGACATGGTATCGGTCCCATATATAGGATCTGAACCTAGAGTGGATTAGAAAAGTCTTCAGACTCTTTCACTTTTTTCATATTTTATTTTGCTGTTTGTGCTAATAAGTTTTCCCATCAATCTGCACTCAATACCCCACATGGAGGAAGTGAAGAATTTTATGCAAATTTATTAAAAATGAAAAACTGAAATTTGGTCTCGGCTTAAAGGAATTTTCCGAGACTTTAATACTCATTAGTATTTGATTGGCGGGGTTCCGACACCTGGGAACACCCACCGATCATCTGTTTGAGAATGCAGTAGCACCAAGGCGTTCTCTCAGATTTTCCTGGGCCATGTGATGTCACGTTCATAGGTCACATGGCCTAGGCACAGCTCAGCCCCATAGAAGTGAATGGGGCTAAGCTGCAATACCAAGCACGACCACTATACAATGTACGGCGCTGTGCTTGGTAAGCACAGAAGGCCACGGTGCTCACAGGAGCTCCACTGCCTTCTCAAACAGTTGATCGGTGGGGTTCCTAAGAGTCGGACCCCCACCGATCAGATACTGATGACCTACAGTGCCTTGAAAAAGTATTCATACCCCTCTTAGTTTTTTCACGTTACACCCACAAACCAGGAGTAGATCCCTCTCTTGATGTTTTGGCAGAGATGATCAGTCAAAAGGAAGTCAGACTGGCAATCGAATGGCTTGCCCTCAAGAAGTCACCAGGTCCAGATGGCTTAACATCTGAGTTTTATAAGCCCTTTAGGGATGCCTTGGTTCAATGAGTGTCTATCCTCGGGCACCTGGCCAAAGTCAATGAGGAGGTCAGCTCTGATCATCCTGTCAAAGGGTAAAGATCCATCTCGCATTAAGAACTGGCGTTCCATAGCGCTTATCAAGGTGGACAGAAAGATTCTGGCGAAGGCGCTGTTTAACCGGTTGGTGAAGTTTGCGCCCCGGCTCCTTTCTGGGGCCCAGCATTCCAGGCCGCAGTACATTTAGTGCTGTGTTCAATGTCCGGGAGGCCGTGGAGCAGGGCAGGGCAGGTCACTGGAAGGGGTACTTGCTGTCCTTGGATCCAGCAAAAGCGTTTGATCAGGTTAATCACGAGTACCTCTGGTCTGTCCTTCTGAGGTATGGCCTGCTGGGGCGGTTTGTCGATTGGCTTAAGACCTTGTACGCAGGGGCAGAGAGTTTCCCGCTTGTGAACGGTTGGATTGGCCGCCCTTTTGAGGTGGGTTCTGGTGTTCGCCAGGGTTGTCCGTTGCACCCATGGCTATATGTGTTCGCATTTGACCCCTTCCTTAGGATAGATCGTGGGCCATTGGCGGGGGTCAGGATGGACCGAGCAGAGCCGGACTCCACTCTGAGAGTGGTAGAGTATGCGTATGTCACCATCTTTGTGGCCTCGAGAGAGGAGGCAGAGTGGGTGATGTCTGAGGTGGATCGCTCCTCAGAGGCCTCCGGGTCCAAGATTAACTGAGATAAGTGTGAGAGTCTCTGGCTGGGAGGAGGAGATCCTGGTTTTGATCTCCCAGACACCCTCCCAGAGCCCCAAGTATGCAAAAGTCATCGGAATCGAATTTGGCCAAGAAGATTAGCCTGCTATCCCAATTTTGTTTGCGGTAAAGATCACTGCTCAGAAGGCGGACCAGTGGAAGGGTTGGTCTTGGACCCTCAGGGAAAGGGTTAACTTGATTAAAACCTACCTGATCCCGTTGCTGTTATATCTGGGCAGTGTGTGCGTCTTGTTAGAGCTTCCCTGGACTTGGGTCTACAGTCTGTTCTTCCAGATGTTATGGGGGGACAGACTGAACCTTGTCAGGAGGGAGGTTACTTACCGTATGAGGAGGCTAGTAGAGTTGGGAATGGTCAACCCTGTGGTGTTCCTGGTGAACACCTTCATCAATGTTAACATTGCTGATCTCTGGAAAGAGAGGGCTCCTCCGTAGGTAGTCTCCTGTCGGGGATGGTTTCGACCTTTCTTCCAGGAATGGGAGACAGGAGGGCAAGTGAAGGATCTTCATACACCGCATGATCATCTTCCGTCTTATATTAGCCTGGTTCTGAAGGTATTACGTCGGTGGGGTCTGGGGATATGGGAGATCAGGACTCTGTCACGGAAACTCCTTGACCAGAGGGTTCTGTTGACCTTTTTCCAGAAACCTCTGGCCCTCAGGGACTGCCCAGGTCGGGATCCGGAGGTCGGGTTCCGACTTTTGAATTGAATCAGGATCCCCTTTAAGTTTTGGGACTTGACTTGGCGCTGCTTCCATGGGAAACTGTGTGTGAGGGACAATCTGAAGTGTAGGAGCTCTGAGGACAGGGGTTGTCCCCGAGAGGAGTGCGGTGGTGTCCTGGAGAGCATGGACCACTTCCTGCTTCAGTGTCCCTTTAATACAGAGGTTTACACCAGGGTGGGGACCTCCATCGGCTGACCGGTCTCACCTATGCACAGTGGGCCTGTGGAGCATTCAGAGACCTGGGAGGCCTCCCTGTCTAGCATCTACGCAACGGAGAATCCTCCCGGTGGATGAAGAACCTTCTGGGTGACCTGTTGAAGGTGCGCTCTTTAGAATATGACAGATTGGGGCCAGGGAGGCCCTCTCGCCTCTAGAGGAGCTTTTCCTTTCGGGTGCTCAAGTCTTGTCATCCACTTCCCTGGTGGTGGGCTGATCTTGACACAGTAGATTTTTGTTTTGGTCAGTATTTAGGATGTGGGGCTTTCAGGCACCGAACTTGGGCTTTGTTGGGTGCGGGTTTTATAAATTTTGTTTATGTATTGCTTTACAAAAGTTTTCTTTTATTATGTCTATATTGTGTATATGGGGTTCAATGTTAGGTGGGGTGATGACTCAAGGGGGGAAGAGTGTGTTCATGGGACTTTCTGGATTTAGGGATTGTGGGGACATAATTGTGGGGTAATAAAAATAATAATAATAATTGGTGTAGGGTGGGTGTATATATGTATAGTTAGTGTATGTGCCACTTTACACATCACTAGTCAGACCACACATGGAGGACTGTGTACAGTTCTGGGCTCCTGTGAACAAGGCAGACATAGCAGAGCTGGAGAGGGTTCAGAGGAGGGCAACTAAAGTAATAACTGGAATGGGTGGACTACAGGACCCAGAAAGATTATCAAAATTAGGGACGATTGAGGGGAGATCTAATAACTATGTATAAATATATCAGAGGTCAGTACAGAGATCTCTCCCATCATGTATTTATCCCCAGGACTGTGACTGTGACGAGGGGACATCCTCTGCGTCTGGAGGAAAAAAGGTTTGTACACAAACATAGAAGAGGATTCTTTACTGTAAGAGCAGTGAGACTATGGACTCTTTACTGTGAGAGCAGTGAGACTATGGACTCTTTACTGTAAGAGCAGTGAGACTATGGACTCTTTACTGTAAGAGCAGTGAGACTATGGACTCTTTACTGTAAGAGCGGTGAGACTATGGACTCTTTACTGTAAGAGCAGTAACACTATGGACTCTTTACTGTAAGAGCAGTGAGACTATGGACTCTTTACTGTAAGAGCGGTGAGACTATGGACTCTTTACTGTAAGAGCAGTAACACTATGGACTCTTTACTGTAAGAGCAGTGAGACTATGGATTCTTTACTGTAAGAGCAGTGAGACTATGGACTCTATGGTAAGAGTAGTGAGACTATGGACTCTTTACGGTAAGAGCAGTGAGACTATGGACTCTTTACTGTAAGAGCAGTGAGACTATGGACTCTTTACTGTAAGAGCAGTGAGACTATGGAACTCTTTACTGTAAGACCAGTGAGACTATGGACTTTACTGTAAGAGCAGTGAGACTATGGATTCTTTACTGTAAGAGCAGTGAGACTATGGACTCTTTACTGTAAGAGCAGTGAGACTATGGAACTCTTTACGGTAAAAGCAGTGAGACTATGGACTCTTTACTGTAGAGCAGTGAGACTATGGACTCTTTACTGTAAGAGCAGTGGAGACTATGGACTCTTTACTTTAGGAGCAGTGAAGCTATGGATTCTTTACTGTAAGAGCAGTGAGACTATGGACTCTATGGTAAGAGCAGTGAGACTATGGACTCTTTACGGTAAGAGCAGTGAGACTATGGATTCTTTACTGTAAGAGCAGTGAGACTATGGACTCTTTACTGTAAGAGCAGTGAGACTATGGAAACTTTTTACTGTAAGAGCAGTGAGACTATGGACTTTACTGTAAGAGCAGTGAGACTATGGATTCTTTACTGTAAGAGCAGTGAGACTATGGACTCTTTACTATAAGAGCAGTGAGACTATGGAACTCTTTACTGTAAGAGCAGTGAGACTATGGACTCTTTACTTTAGGAGCAGTGAAGCTATGGATTCTTTACTGTAAGAGCAGTGAGACTATGGACTCTTTACTGTAAGAGCAGTGAGACTATGGACTCTTTATGGTAAGAGTAGTGAGACTATGGACTCTTTACGGTAAGAGCAGTGAGACTATGGACTCTTTACTGTAAGAGCAGTGAGACTATGGACTCTTTACTGTAAAAGCAATGAGACTATGGAACTCTCTCCCTGAGGAGGTGGTGATGGTAAGTTCACTATAAGAGATCAGGAGGGGCCTGGATGTATTTCTGGAGGTAATAATATTACAGGTTATAGTTACTAGAGATGAGTCGTTGATCCAGGGAGTTATTCTGATGCCTGATTGGAGTTGGGAAGGAATTTTTTCCCCTAAAGTTGGGAAAATTGGCTTCTACCTCACAGGGGTTTTTTTGCCTTCCTCTGGATCAACTTGCAGGATAACAGGCCGAACTGGATGGACAAAGGACTTTTTTCGGCCTTATAAACTATGTTACTATGTTATGTATAATACAGTATTAATATTGGAGTGAGTGGCTGGACCAGTGTTAGTTTTATTTACCGTTTGGTTGTGTTTGATATTTTATGATGATTATGTTTGTTATTATATTGTTACATTGTGTTATTGTTATGTTTTATAACTTTATAATAAAAGATGAGGATGTAACTCAGGATACATACATGAGTAATGTAATTTACTGAACATTTCATTCAAATAATATCCACATCTATAATGTAAAACAGCCTAAATTTATCACATTTGCACTAATTTTAAAGTTGTGTCTGAAAATGACTCATGAGGAATATAGGAAGTGCATCCTGCTCTGCAGTCAGTGATCCCTACCTCGGAATAACTTTTGTTCTTTCAATATCAAGTTATTCCTGTAAGTAATTGGGTGATAATGCAGGACCGCACCTAAATGACCATTCGTAGACAATTCATTCACACGTGCGGGCTCGGATATTCTATTCACAGCCCGATCCTGACAAGTCACCGAGTTCAATGACCTGAGGAGGAAAACGATGAATCACTCAGAGAATCCCTGCACAGAAGATGGACTCATTATACCGTACTGTAAGTGTTCCATTGAAACGCCGGGGCTCATTATACCGTACTGTAAGTGTTCCATTGAAACGCGGGGAGTAATGACTAATGATACAGATTACTGCACATGTCAGCCTGACCGAAAACTCCTCTAAAAGATAAAATCTACAGAAGTCAAAGTTTACTGTATTTTTCGCTTTATAAGATGCACCCGATAATAAGACGCACCCCCAGTAGGAAAATAAGAAAAAAATATTTTTCATCAGATCTCATATCAGACCCCCCTAAATATTAGGACATCAGATCAGACCCCCATATCAGCCCTCCATGTCAGACCGCAGATCCGCCCTTTGAGACTCCCATCAGACCTCAGATCATCCTTTTCAGACCTCCATCAGACCTCAGATCAGCCTTTTCAGACCCCGATCAGACCTCAGATCATCCTTTTTTAGACCTCCATCAGATCTCAGATCAGCCCTTTCAGACCCCCATCAGACCTCAGATCAGCCCTTTAAGACCCCCATCAGACCTCAGATCAGCCCTTTCAGACCCCCATCAGACCTCAGATTAGCCCACCATCAGACCTCAGATCAGCTCTTTCAGACCCCCATCAGACCTCAGATCAGCTCTTTCAGACCCCCATCAGACCTTAGATCAGCCCTTTCAGACCATCAGACCTCAGATCAGCCCTTTCAGACCCCCATCAAACCTCAGATCATCCTTTTCAGACCTCCATCAGACCTCAGATCAGACCTTTCAGACCCCTATCAGACCTCAGATCAGCCCTTTCAGACCCCCATCAGACCTCAGATCATCCTTTTCAGACCCCCATCAGACCTCAGATCAGCCCTTTCAGACCCCTATCAGACCTCAGATCATCGTTTTCAGACCCCCATCAGACCTCAGATCATCCTTTTCAGACCTCCATCAGACCTCAGATCAGACCTTTCAGACCCCCATCAGACCACAGATCAGCCCTTTCAGACCCCCATCAGACCTCAGATCATCCTTTTCAGACCTCCATCAGACCTCAGACCAGACCTTTCAGACTCCCATCAGACCTCAGATCAGCCCTTTCAGACCCCAACAGACCTCAGATCATCCTTTTCAGACCCCCATCAGACTTCAGATCAGACCTTTCAGACCCCCATCAGACCACAGATCAGCCCTTTCAGACCCCCATCAGACCTCAGATCATCCTTTTCAGACCTCCATCAGACCTCATATCAGACCTTTCAGACCCCCATTAGACCTCAGATCAGCCCTTTCAGACCCCCATCAGACCTCAGATCAGCCCTTTCAGACCCCCATCAGACCTCAGATCATCCTTTTCAGACCTCCATCAGACCTCAGATCAGACCTTTCAGACCCCCATCAGACCTCAGATCAGCCCTTTCAGACCCCCATCAAACCTCAGATCAGCCCTTTCTGACCCCCATCAGACCTCAGATCAGCCCTTTCAGACCTCAGATCAGCCCTTTCTGACCCCCATCAGACCTCAGATCAGCCCTTTCAGACCTCAGATCAGCCCTTTCAGACTAAAATAAAAAACTCCTCTTACTTCTTCCACGCCACGGTTCCTTTCATCTCCGGCAGCAGTCGCGCTCCAATGTCTTCTCCGGCTGGCGCTAGCAAGATGACCAGGAAGGGTAAGTATCGGAAGCGCTTGAAGCACTTCTTCCCCGCTCCAGGCACTTAACACATACTAGTGAGTGCTTCCATAATGGAAGAGCTCACTAGTATTTGCTTTATAAGACACATGGCCATTTTCCCCCTACTTTTTTTTTTTTTGGGGGGGGGGTTGCGTCTTATAAAGTGAAAAATACGGTAAATACCTTCATTAACTTCTTGTCTACTGACTGAGTGTTATATTTTCTTTCCCATTCACATCCAAAGTGCAAATAAAAATCCTGCTGTTTCCTTGTAATTTGTCACTGTTATGTCATCTCCCACAATGCATTGCTCTTTGGTAAGGATAATTAGAATGTAGCTATATGCCTGAATAGAGAACAAAAACATGATACAATTAACAGAACAAGATACGTAAACCAAATATTCTAGTTTTAAAACCAGCACCTGGATCTGAATACTTTTTAATTATATCTAATTAAAAATTTAGCATAACCGCTGAGTTATTCAATAAAATATATCTGTATAGCGCCACCTGCTGTTTGCTCTTTCTTATTTCTTTGTCCTGCTCACTGAGAAGGCGGCACATGCTCAGTTTCATCCTTCAACTGTCTCCTGAGCTGTGATAGGTAGAGCTGAGACACGCCTCCTGAGCTGTGATAGGGAGAGCTGAGACACGCCTCCTGAGCTGTGATAGGGAGAGCTGAGACACGCCTCCTGAGCTGTGATAGGGACAGCATTGGCACGCTTCCTGAGCAGTGATAGGGAGAGCTGAGACATGCCTCCTGAGCTGTGATAGAGAGAGCTGAGACACGCCTCCTGAGATGTGATAGGGAGAGCTGAGACGCGCCTCCTGAGCTGTGATAGGGAGAACATAGACACGCCTCCTGAGCTGTGATAGGGAGAGCTGAGACACGCCTCCTGAGCTGTGATAGGGAGAGCTGCGACACGCCTCCTGAGCTGTGATAGGGAGAGCTGAGACACGCCTCCTGAGCTGTGATATAAGAGCTGAGACACGCCTCCTGAGCTGTGATAGGGAGAGCTGAGACACGACTCCTAAGCTGTGATAGGGAGAGCTGAGACATGCCTCCTGAGCTGTGATAGGGAGAGCTGAGACACGCCTCCTGAGATGTGATAGGGAGAGCTGAGACGCGCCTCCTGAGCTGTGATAGGGAGAACATGGACACGCCTCCTGAGCTGTGATAGGGAGAGCTGAGACACGCCTCCTGAGCTGTGATAGGGAGAGCTGAAACACGCCTCCTGAGCTGTGATAGGGAGAGCTGCGACACGCCTCCTGAGCTGTGATAGGGAGAGCTGAGACACGCCTCCTGAGCTGTGATATAAGAGCTGAGACACGCCTCCTGAGCTGTGATAGGGAGAGCTGAGACACGCCTCCTAAGCTGTGATAGGGAGAGCTGAGACATGCCTCCTGAGCTGTGATAGGGAGAGCTGAGACACGCCTCCTGAGCTGTGATAGGAAGAGCTGAGACATGCCTCCTGAGCTGTGATAGGGAGAGCTGAGACACGCCTCCTGAGCTGTGATAGGGAGAGCTGCGACATGCCTCCTGAGCTGAGATAGGGAGAGCTGAGACACGCCTCCTGAGCTGTGATAGGGAGAGCTGAGACACGCATCCTGAGCTGTGATAAGGAGAGTTAAGACACGCCTCCTGAGCTGTGATAGGGAGAGCTGAGACACGCCCCCTGAGCTGAGATAGGGAGAGCTGAGACAAGTCTCCTGAGCTGAGATAGGGAGAGCTGAGACACGCCCCCTTAGCTACAACAGATAATAGATGCCTCCTGAGCTGTGATAGGGAGAGCAGAGACACGCCTCCTGAGCAGTGATAGGGTGAGCATGGACACGCCTCCTGAGCTGTGATAGGGCAAGCTGAGACACACCCCCTGAGCTGTGATAGGGAGAGCTGAGACATGCCTCCTGAGCTGTGATAGGGAGAGCTGCGACACGCCCCCTGAACTGTGATAGGGAGAGCTGAGACACGCCTCGTGAGCTGTGATAGGGAGAGCTGAGACACGCCTCCTGAGCTGTGATAGGGAGAGCTGAGACACGGCTCCTGAGCTGTGATAGGGAGAGCCGAGACACGCCTCCTGAGCTGTGATAGGGAGAGCTGAGACACGCCTCCTGAGCTGTGATAGGGAGAGCTGAGACACGCCCCCTGATCTGTGATAGGGAGAGCTGAGACACGTCTCCTGAGCTGTGATAGGGAGAGCTGAGACACGCCCCCCTTAGCTACAACAGATAATAGATGCCTCCTGAACTGTGATAGGGAGAGCAGAGACACGCCTCCTGAGCTGTGATAGGGCGAGCATGGACACGCCTCCTGAGCTGTGATAGGGCGAGCTGAGAAACGCCCCCTGAGCTGTGATAGGGAGAGCTGAGACATGCCTCCTGAGCTGTGATAGGCAGAGCTGAGACATGCCTCCTGAGCTGTGATAGGGAGAGCATGGACACGCCCCCTGAGCAGCAGCAGAAAAGAGTCAGCATGATATAAATCTAGCAGAGCAATGAATTTGGAGATCTCTGGATCCATGTGAGGTACAGGGCTGGTTCTAGCTTTGTTAGAAAGAGGTTGTCATGTCCTATATGTCTGATTGTCATATTTTATATTAGTGATGGGATAACCCCTTTAAAAGGGGATGTTCAAGATTACACAAATATGGCTGTACAAGGAGACAGGGTTTTCAGCCTCTAGTAACCAGTCTTGATTAATCTTCATCCCTAGTCAGAATCACAGTTTTCTCCATCTCTCGGGAGAAGTGTTTGTACCTTTTTGCTGTGGACTGATGGAGGCGGACTCTCTAAATTGTCATCAGATTACAACATTTCAGCTGGTGGCTAATTGACTTCAGTAATAAAATTACAGATCATGTTGGATCCTGTCGTTAGTTCTGACACGGCCCTGGTCCCTGCATTGCCAAATACTGATAAATGCTGAGATCAGCCACGGAAACTGCGGGATCCTGCGGCTATGACTCCCAGTCATGTCATACACTTGCCTGCTCCTCTCAGCCGCTGTCGATGACTTATCTCCAAGATCAAAGGGACTGAGCAGTTCAAATCCAACTCCTCAGTCTTTATCTCCCCCGAAATCTGCTGTCAGAGAGAGTCCTGAGGCCTCCAATTTCGTCAGGGTTGACCGACATACATCTAATGGGTATGGCTAGCTTAAAGGGGTTGTCCACTTTTTTTTAAATAGAGCTATCCTCAGGATAGATGAATATCAGGTCAGCTGTGTGAAGACACCGCAGCGCTCCTGCCTTCTCTTCACCGTTTCCCTGCTCGCTGTCACCTTTGTAGCAGCGAGCCGGTGTGATTACATCTCAGCCGTCCCCTTTCACTTCAATAGGTCAGCTTCTTCATATTCACTCCTAAGGATACGTCATCAATATAAAAAATTCAGACAAGTCCATTAAGGTTTGTGGTTTTAACAGAATCAAATCAGTATAGATGTGTCCATTATCAGTACGAGGGCTCTCATTGGATAATCCCTCCTTAGAGGAGCCTCATCTGATCTGGACTATCCTCGATTACCTGAAGCACCTAGGAACTAGGAATTTTAGTGAACAGCAAACTAAGCTGTAGAAGCCAGTGTCAGACAGCTGCTGCCAAGGCCAATAAGATAATGGGTTGTATCAGAAGAGGCATAGATGCCCGTGATGAGAACATAGTCCTGCCACTTTACACATCACTAGTCAGACCACACATGGAGGACTGTGTACAGTTCTGGGCTCCTGTGAACAAGGCAGACATAGCAGAGCTGGAGAGGGTTCAGAGGAGGGCAACTAAAGTAACAGCTGGAATGGGTGGACTACAGGACCCAGAAAGATTATCAAAATTAGGGACGACTGAGGGGAGATGTAATAACAATGTATAAATATATCAGGGGTCAGTACAGAGATCTCTCCCATCATCTATTTATCCCCAGGACTGTGACTGTGACGAGGGGACATCCTCTGCTTCTGGAGGAAAGAAGGTTTGTACACAAACATAGAAGAGGATTCTTTACTGTAAGAGCAGTGAGACTATGGACTCTTTATGGTAAGAGCAGTGAGACTATGGACTCTTTACTGTAAGAGCAGTGAGACTATGGACTCTTTACTGTAAGAGCAGTGAGACTATGGACTCTTTACTGTAAGAGCAGCGAGACTATGGACTCTTTACTGTAAGAGCACCGAGACTATGGACTCTTTACAGTAAGAGCAGGGAAACTATGGACTCTTTACAGTAAGAGCAGTGAGACTATGGATTCTTTACTGTTAGAGCAGTGAGACTATAGACTCTTTACAGTAAGAGCAGTGAGACTATGGACTCTTTACTGTAAGAGCAGTGAGACTATGGACTCTTTACAGTAAGAGCAGTGAGACTATGGATTCTATACTGTAAGAGCAGTGAGACTATGGATTCTTTACTGTAAGAGCAGTGAGACTATGGGCTCTTTACTGTAAGAGCAGTGAGACTATGGACTCTTTACTGTAAGAGCAGTGAGACTATGGACTCTTTACTGTAAGAGCAGCGAGACTATGGGCTCTTTACTGTAAGAGCAGTGAGACTATGGACTCTTTACCCTAATAGCAGTGAGACTATGGGCTCTTTACTGTAAGAGCAGTGAGACTATGGGCTCTTTACTGTAAGAGCAGTGAGACTATGGGCTCTTTACTGTAAGAGCAGTGAGACTATGGACTCTTTACTGTAAGAGCAGTGAGACTATGGACTCTTTACTGTAAGAGCAGTGAGACCATGGACTCTATACTGTAAGAGCAGTGAGACTATGGACTCTTTACTGTAAGAGCAGGGAGACCATGGACTCTTTACTGTAAGAGCAGGGAGACTATGGACTCTTTACTGTAAGAGCAGTGAGACTATGGACGCTTTACTGTAAGAGCAGTGAGACTATGGATTATTTACTGTAAGAGCAGTGAGACTATGGATTCTTTACAGTAATAGCAGTGAGACTATGGACGCTTTACTGTAAGAGCAGTGAGACTATGGACTCTTTACGGTAAGAGCAATGAGACTACGAATTCTTTACAGTAAGAGCAGTGAGACTATGGATTCTTTACAGTAATAGCAGTGAGACTATGGATGCTTTACTGTAAGAGCAGTGAGACTATGGACTCTTTACTGTAAGAGCAGTGAGACTATGGACTATTTACAGTAAGAGCAGTGAGACTATGGATTCTTTACCGTAAGTGAGACTATGGACTCTTTACTGTTAGAGCAGTGAGACTATGGACTCTTTACAGTACGAGCAGTGAGACTATAGACTCTTTACTATAAGAGCAGTGAGACTATGGACGCTTTACTGTAAGAGCAGTGAGACTATGGACTCTTTACTGTAAGAGCAGTGAGACTATGGACTATTTGCAGTAAGAGCAGTGAGATTATGGATTCTTTACCGTAAGAGCAATGAGGACTATGGACTATTTACTGTTAGAGCAGTGAGACTATGGACTCTTTACAGTAAGAGCAGTGAGACTATGGACTCTTTACTGTAAGAGCAGTGAGACTATGGACTCTTTACTGTAAGAGCAGTGAGACTATGCACTCTTTACAGTAAGAGCAGTAAGACTTTGCACTCTTTACTGTAAGAGCAGTGAGACTATGGTATCTTTACTGTAAGAGCAGTGAGACTATGGATTCTTTACTGTAAGAGCAATGAGACTATGGTATCTTTACTGTAAGAGCAGTGAGACTGTGGACTCTTTACGGTAAGAGCAGTGAGACTATGGACTCTTTACTGTAAGAGCAGTGAGACTATGGATTCTTTACTGTAAGAGCAGTGAGACTATGGATTCTTTATGGTAAGAGCAGTGAGACTATGGATTCTTTACTGTAAGAACAGTGAGACTATGGAGTCTTTACTGTAAGAGCAGTGAGAATATGGATTCTTTACTGTAAGAGCAGTGAGACTATGGTTTCTGTATGGTAAGAGCAGTGAGACTATGTATTCTTTACTGTAAGAACAGTGAGACTATGTTCTCTTTACTGTAAGAGCAGTGAGACTATGGAGTCTTTACTGTAAGAGCAGTGAGAATATGGATTCTTTACTGTAAGAACAGTGAGACTGTGGACTCTTTACGGTAAGAGCAATGAGACTACGGATTCTTTACGGTAAGAGCAGTGAGAATATGGATTCTTTACTGTAAGAGCAGTGAGACTATGGATTCTTTACAGTAATAGCAGTGAGACTATGGACGCTTTACTGTAAGAGCAGTGAGACTATGGACTCTTTACTGTAAGAGCAGTGAGACTATGGACTATTTACAGTAAGAGCAGTGAGACTATGGATTCTTTACCGTAAGTGAGACTATGGACTCTTTACAGTACGAGCAGTGAGAATATAGACTCTTTACTATAAGAGCAGTGAGACTATGGACGCTTTACTGTAAGAGCAGTGAGACTATGGACTCTTTACTGTAAGAGCAGTGAGACTATGGACTATTTGCAGTAAGAGCAGTGAGATTATGGATTCTTTACCGTAAGAGCAATGAGACTATGGACTATTTACTGTTAGAGCAGTGAGACTATGGACTCTTTACAGTAAGAGCAGTGAGACTATGGACTCTTTACTGTAAGAGCAGTGAGACTATGGGCTCTTTACTGTAAGAGCAGTGAGACTATGCACTCTTTACAGTAAGAGCAGTAAGACTTTGCACTCTTTACTGTAAGAGCAGTGAGACTATGGTATCTTTACTGTAAGAGCGGTGAGACTATGGATTCTTTACTGTAAGAGCAATGAGACTATGGTATCTTTACTGTAAGAGCAGTGAGACTGTGGACTCTTTACGGTAAGAGCAGTGAGACTATAGACTCTTTACTGTAAGAGCAGTGAGACTATGGATTCTTTACTGTAAGAGCAGTGAGACTATGGATTCTTTATCGTAAGAGCAGTGAGACTATGGATTCTTTACTGTAAGAACAGTGAGACTATGGAGTCTTTACTGTAAGAGCAGTGAGAATATGGATTCTTTACTGTAAGAGCAGTGAGACTATGGATTCTGTATGGTAAGAGCAGTGAGACTATGTATTCTTTACTGTAAGAGCAGTGAGACTATGGAGTCTTTACTGTAAGAGCAGTGAGAATATGGATTCTTTACTGTAAGAGCAGTGAGACTATGTATTCTTTACTGTAAGAACAGTGAGACTATGGACTCTTTACTGTAAGAGCAGTGAGACTATGGACTCTTTACTGTAAGAGCAGTGAGACTATGGATTCTTTATGGTAAGAGCAGTGAGACTATGGAGGCGGCAGGCAGAGATCGGTGAGTATGGCGTCTGTGGTTTTTTTTAGCATATTTAGAGGGACGGCCTGAGCGTCTCTGAACACATGAATGTCTGGTAATGACATAAGCCCAGACCTCAATCCAGTGGACAATCTGCCGCACGTCCTGAAGACCGCTGTACACATATTTACAACTGTAATAGAAATAAATGGGGGATAAGCCGGTCACATGAACTTCATGCAGGGAGCTCCCTGGTGTGAACATGCCGTAGTAAAGGACGCCGAGCAGAGTGCACAGAGTGCGGATATACCACAGCAAGATATATGGACACACAGAAGAAAACTGACACGTCCGACACCACAGAACTCAAGTCGCTGGCTGCGATAGGAGCTGCCCCTCCCCCGAACATCCATAACCCAGATCGTATTAACACTATTTATCCTTATTTACCTAAAGATATAAAGTTTCTTGTTGACAAGATGTTAAATGGCCGGTTTGATTGTATATCTTGGCAGCGATCTGCTTGTGTAAGTGCCGTGATAACATCAAACATCTAAATGAGTGAGGTTTGTGTGAGAATAAGCTCAGCTCTTGGCTCCTTGTCAGAGTTCACTGCAGTTTACAATGCGGCATGGAAAGTAATCCAGATAAACACGTGAGAGGAAAGGCCTCCAGCCTGTGGGAATATTCAGTAACATGCCACCATCTAGTGGCTGCACTGGGGCGGTGCAGAGGCTGACCAGAGCTGTCCAACTCCTGAATGTAATCATCAAGGACTAGAACAACATAGAGTCATAAATACTTCATAGGAAATTAACTGAGGACATGGACCTATCCTCAATTCTGTAACCCTTTAATCCTAAACCAAAGACCTCAGATTTTTCAGTGACCAATTTACAATTATATCATAGTCTATGTACAGCGGCTCTTTTGCTAGGAAGTCCTTTGTAAAGCATGTCTCCCCTCTCCTCATTCCTAAACATGGCTGGGAGAGGGGAGCTGTGATTGGCATGAGGAGAGGGGAAACATGCTGAGAATGAGAAGAGGAAAGCCATGATGGGAATGAGGAAAGGGGAGGCATGATGGGAATGAGGAGAGGGGAGGCATGATGGGAATGAGGAGAGGGGAGCTGTGATTGGGATGAGGAGAGGGGAGCTGTGATTGGGATGAGGAGAGGGGAGCCATGATGGGAATGAGGAGAGGGGAGCCATGATGGGAATGAGGAGAGGGGAGCCATGCTGGGGAATGAGGAGAGGGGAGCCATGCTGGGAATGAGGAGAGGGGAGCCATGCTGGGAATGAGGAGAGGGGAGCCATGCTGGGAATGAGGAGAGGGGGCCATGCGGGAATGAGGAAGGGGAGCCATGTGGAATGAGGAAGGGGGATGATGGAACAGTGAGGATTCTAAGATGTCTGAAACTCTGTGTCAAACTCTGTAGAGAAGAGACGCAGCTGAAATACTTTGCCATGGCAGTCTGGTCTGAACGGAGAAGATGAGGAAAGAGAACATGTACATCAGAGGAGATGTCACTGGATGTAAGAGGTATGTGGTGCTGTATGTAATGTCCAATGCAAATATGACTTTAGCAGTCGGGCTGGGGGGAGGGGTTGGATTGGGAATTCAGCAAGGAAGTGGGGTCACCAATGTAGCTTTTACCTCAGGCAGCAGAAAGATAAAATTGGTCCAGGCCACAACTTTCAATTGTATCTGCAGCGTAAGGATGCAGATACAGTTGTGGACAGACAGAACCGCGGAGGGAAATAGGGACTCCTGTCTGACTGTCCTGAATAGGAAAGAACAGTTTCAAAGTTATTGTGACCCAAGCAGCGTTCCATTATTCTCTGGAAAGTTCCTGGTGCATTACAAAGAGCATGTAGTTGAACTCCAATAAGCCCAAGGGGGTAGTGAAAGCTGTCTTTTCACAGTCTTCTGGAGCCATGGGTACTTGCCAGTATTCACTTGTTAAGTCCAGAGTAGAAAAGTAGGCTGAAAATCCTAGTGTTGTTAAGGACTTTTCTATAAGTGGCAAAGGATAGGCATTCTTGTGGGTTATGTTAATTTTTCTGTAATCCACACAGAATCTGATGTTACTATTTTTCTTCCACACAAGGACAAGAGGTGCAGCTATCTTTGATAATTTTAGCTTCTCTCATCTCTTGGATCATCTTTTTGACGGGTTGGTACATAGCTAGTGGTATAGGTCTGTATTTTTCCTTGATTGGAGGTTAATGAAAAGTCACGGGTTTGGAGTAACACAAAATTTGAAATGGTTATAGCAAAATTGCAAGCATGTTTTCTGTAACACAAAGAAAAAGACATTATTAAATATCTTTCCCCGTCTAGAAACACAGTAAATACTGATATTAATAATTTAGAAAGATTTCTGCCTACTGTGTTATTTGCGGTTAAAAACACCGTTTCAACAAAGACTTTTTTCTACTGTAAAACACACATTGCAAACTTGTAATGCAATTATTTCCCCTTTCCCACTACTGTGTTATTTAAGTTTAAAAATTCTGTTTCAGAAAAAGACAGTTCTATATTGGAAAATACATGTTGCAAACTTGTAAAGCGATTATCCCCCCCCCCCCCCTTCCAATATAACAATGCAGGAAAGACAGTAATATTTCTGTCTACTGAGTAATTTTCTTTAAATTTTACTGGTCTAAAATTGGTGTTATTGCTATGAACTGATTTTATTATATTTTTGTGCAAGTTCTCCCACTTAAAAAGATGAGAGAGGCTTGTAATTGACATTATAGGTAGACCTCAACTATGAGAGACAAAATGAGAAAACAAATCCAGAAAATCACATTGCCTGATTTTTAAAAGAATTTATTTGCAAATTATGGTGGAAAATAAGTATTTGGTCACCTACAAACAAGCAAGATTTCTGGCTCTCACAGACCTGTAACTTCTTCTTTAAGAGGCTCCTCTGTCCTCCACTCATTACCTGTAGTAATAGCACCTATTTGAACTTGTTATCAGTATAAAAGACACCTGTCCACAACCTCAAACAGTCACACTCCAAACTCCACTATGGTGAAGAGCTGTTGAAGGACACCAGAAACAAAATTGTAGACCTGCACCAGGCTGGGAAGACTGAATCTGCAATAGGCAAGCAGCTTGGTGTGAAGAAATCAACTGTGGGAGCAATAATTAGAAAATGGAAGACATACAAGACCTCTGATAATCTCCCTCGATCAGGGGCTTCACGCAAGATCTCGCCCCGTGGGGTCAAAATGATCACAAGAACTGTGAGCAAAAATCCCAGAACCACACGGGGGGACCTAGTGAATGACCTGCAGAAAGCTGGGGACCAACATAACAAAGGCTACCGTCAGTAACACTATGCCGCCAGGGACTCAGATCCTGCAGTGCCAGATGTGTCCCTCTGCTTAAGCCAGTACATATCCGGGCCCATCTGAAGTTTGCTAGAGAGCATTTGGATGTTCCAGAAGAGTATTAGGAGAATGTCATATGGTCAGATGAAATCAAAGTAGAACTGTTTAGTAGAAACATAACTAGTCTTGTTTGGAGGAGAGTGAATGCTGAGTTGCGTCCAAAGAACACTATACCTACTGTGAAGCATGGGGGTGGCAACATCATGCTTTGGGGCTGTTTCTCTGCAAAGGGAGCAGGACGACTGATCCGTGTACATGAAAGAATGAATGGGGCCATGTATCGTGAGATTTTGAGTGCAAACCTCCTTCCATCAGCAAGGGCATTGAAGATGAAACGTGGCTGGGTCTTTCAGCATGACAATGATCTCAAGCACACCGCCAGGGCAACGAAGGATTGGCTTCGTGAGAAGCATTTCAAGGTTCTGGAGTGGCCTAGCCAGTCTCCAGATCTCAAACCCCAGAGTTGAAAGTCTGTGTTGCCCAGCAACAGCCCCAAAATATCACTGCTCTAGAGGAGATCTGCATGGAGGAATGGGCCACCATACCAGCAACAGTGTGTGCCAACCTTGTGAAGACTTACAGAAAACATTTGACCTCTGTCATTGCCAACAAAGGATATATAACAAAGTATTGAGATGAACTTTTGTTATTGACCAAATACTTTTACTATTTTCTACCATAATTTGCAAATAAATTCTTTAAAAATCAGACAATGTGATTTTCTGGATTTGTTTTCTCATTTTGTCTCTCATAGTTGATGTCAATTACAGGCCTCTCTCATCTTTTTAAGTGGGAGAACTTGCACAATTGGTGGCTGACTAAATACTTTTTTTCCCCACTATATAATGCACAGAAAAAATATGTGCAATTGCTCAATAGCAGAACACTATTGGGGTGCTATTCAAGCAAAAATAATATGTAGAAACCTAAGATTTTGAAGAAAAAAAACAGCTGTCTCTCTGTTCAAATTAGAAAAAAAAGATTTTTCTTTTCTTCTAGGTGGCTGGATTTGTAGCTGAGAACAGCAAGAAAGACATTCTGCAGCAACTGTATTATTAAGCTCTGTGCCCCATGCCCTAACTTCCTCACACTGCTTTCCCTGATCACAGTCCCTAGTATCTACACGATTATTTCTTTATATTCTTTCCCTATACTGTTCCTGTTACACTAAACGAGATGTTTGCTTGTGATTCGGTATACTAAGATCATTTTCTATCAGACAATACATACATGGTGGGCAGCATGGCGGCTCAGTGGTTAGCACTGGTGCCTTGCAGAGCTGAGGTCCTAGGTTTGAATCTGACCAAGAACAACATCTGCATGAAGCTTGTATGCTCTCCCCGTGTTTGCATGGGTTTCCTCCCGCACTTCAAAGACATACTGACAGGGAACTTAGATTGTGAGCCCCATTGGGGCCCTAATGTCTGTAAATTTCCTTCCAGAGTTATGTGAGCATCCTTCTTCTTCCCTCATGGTTTTGCACACCAACATAAGCAATAAAATGGCACTGTGATTCATCCGAAAATCTTATGGGTCATTTGTCGGTCATATTTTTGTGAAATTCATTACAAACCTGGTTTGTTACGAATCAGTTCGCTCATCCTTAATATTGGAGAATAGAAAGGCAATTTAGACCCACCTGAGCTACATTAGTTTTAATATGTCCACCGTAACCCTATGCCTTTTTTTCAAACCAGACAACTCTATTAATGGTTTGAGGTAAGAAATTGGAAGATTTATAGGTACAGTCCTATAAAAAATCACAGCAGGATAAAATGGATGCTACTTCTGAGTCTAACACTGTGCTTGGAGCCAGGGGTCACAGCTTTTCTCCTGCTCCTCCTTCCTGCAACCCTAGAGAAGCCGTTCAATTGCATCTTTTCTGTCTTCACTGTAACATCAGAAATGTAGATATGGAAAAGGACAGCGAAGCCCTGACCTGCAACCATCCAATTGTACTTGCAGTACAAGCCCTAAATGGCTAGACAACAACTGGTCAACAGTCCCTACAGTATTAGAGTGCAGAGACAGAAAAACACACACAGACAAACACAATATCAGATTTCGCAGCAATGGGTCAGAACCAGATGGGCTATGCAGTACCAAAATAAGAGACATAGAGTGGTCAGAAAACAAACCAGGCTCAGAGACACAGAGGAATGAATCAGCAATGCAGGAACAGGGAACAGGGAACAGGGAACCTAGCTAGTGATCCAAACAAAGACTATTACTGGCAATGATAACATGCAGTTAAAGGGGTTAGCCACCCTAAGTATCAAAAATCCAAAGTACCACAGACAATAACCAACACCATGAAGTATTTCTATCAGGTGACATGTACTGGCTCCCTCAGACAGGCTGTGTGGGAGGAGCAGCTGCAAAGTGAAAGTAAAAATCCCAGCATGCACTGCAGCAAGCATTTCTAGAGGAGCAGTCACATGACCTCCCCACCCACCTGTGTTCCCATAGAGACAAGAGCCCCTTAGATAATATCAATAACTAAGTTATCATTGAATAACTGCTCTACAGACATAGCAATAGAAAGCATGCCCCAGTCCCAACAGTAAAGGGGGGGAGGGGGGTTACCCTGTTCATAAATTTGCTGTGGGGCCTAGTCATTTCTAGTTGTGCCACTGGCTGTAAAACATGAACAGAATGAGGGGGAGATTTATCATGTCCCTTGTTCCTAAAAAGTGGCGTTAAAAAGTTGCAAACTATGTGTTTGCAAATTTTTAACTGCACTTTTTTTTTAAGGGCGTGACAATGGCAGAGAGAGGGTGTGACTCACATGACTTACATCAATCATCTATGAATACATGACTACCCTTCATCTAGGGAAAAAGGGAAACTGAGTGTAGTCAAATATCTCTCTCTCTCTCTCTCTATATAATGTATAGGGGGTCACACATCACTGTATATAACGTACAGGGGGCACACATCACTATATATAATGTACAGGGTGTCACACATCACTATATATAACATACAGGGGGTCACATGTCACTACATATAATGTACAGGGGGGTCACACATCACTACATATAATGTACAGGGGGTCACACATCACTACATATAATGTACAGGGGGTAACACATCACTACATATAATGTACAGGGGGTCACACGTCACTATATATAACGTACAGGGGGTCACTATATATAACGTACAGGGGGTCACACGTCACTATATATAATGTACAGGGGGTCACATCTGTATATACAGTATAAAGGGGGTCACTGTACAGGGTTAATGGATCTCTATATGCAGTGGTGGGCGTCACACATCACTGTATACAGTGTACAGGGGTTCACAGATCTCTATATGCAGTGTTGGGGGTTCACACATCAGCATATACAGTGTATGTGTCACGCTCTGGTGTGGAGGGTATAGCCACACCAAGCATAAGAGGGAAGGGAAAAGACCAATCAAGGGAAATGGTCACCTCCTGCAGGAAACCCTGAAACTAGGCCCTGGCTGACTACCAGTATGAACAGGCCTTAGTGGTAGGAGAGTTCATACACAGGAACCTAATTACTAACTGACCCTGTAGTTAGTGATAGGGGAAGGAGTCAACCCGTTCCTCCAACAGGACGGAGGAATAGGAGACTCCAAACAACGGATAAACACAATAGGGAAAATGACACTTATCTCTATGCAGAAATAGCAGCAACTGGATCTCAGCCAAGAACAGCTCCAAACAACTAAGTCAGCAGAAAGTATAAACCGCAAGGAATACTGGGAGAGGAAGGGGTAAATAGAGGAAAGATAATTACCACACCCACAACAGCTGAGGGGAAGGGGTGTGGTAAACAGCAACCAAACCAAGGGGAAAACATGTCAAATTATGTCACTTTTGAAAGCCGCGCAGAACGTCTGATACCAGACGCAAGCCCACTCGTAACAGTATGGTGGTGGTGTCAACTATTACTGTATACAGTATACAAGGGGTCAGATATCACTATATACAGTATAGAGTGGTGGGGGTCACATATCACTGTATGTGGAGGCATCATATATCGCTAAATACAGAGTGCAGGAAGGAGAGGGCACATATTTACAGATGAGACCAGTGACTGCTGATGATATCACTGACCTCAGACATACTGACAGCTCAGAAGGGTTTAAAGCTCCTGACCTGTTAGGCCCCTTTCACACGAGCGGGAGACTCGCATGTCTCCCGCAACGGATCTACAGGGCTGGACTCCGCACTGACAGGGATCGCATAGCATTATATGCAATCCCTGTCCGTGCGGAGTCCAGCCCTGTAGATGCGTTGCGGGAGACATGCGAGTCTCCAGCTCGTGTGAAAGGGGCCTTAGTCTGGCTGGAATAAACATGTCTGTGATAAGATCACATTGCAGAGTGGCCATAGACAGGACAGACACTTAGATTGCTCACACTTTGTTGTCCACAGCACCTTCCTGACACTGCTGTAAGCCGTGTACCAGGGTGGGCTCCCCAGGATACAGCGAAGTCACAGACAAGGAAGGAGACTCCAATTCAGTTTGACAAAAACAAGATTTTAACGTTTAACGATTTTAACAAAGTATTTAACGTTTTGTGGGAAGGAAATACCCCAAGCATATATACATACACTCAGCTAGAGGCTGAGACACTTGTGTTACACAGCACGGTGCTCTATCAGTGTGCGCCCCAGGCTTCTCCACAGTTTTGCCTATCTGCAGGTTATGGTAACCCAGCAGCTATACCTTTTAATACCCAAATCTCCACAAATAATTCTGTAAGTGTGGTTCAGGAGCGCCGGCGGTATAACACAAACGCTTACAAACTTAACCAATCAACACTAAACCTCAGAAAGAGTATAACCAGTTGTTTGCCACAGTAAACCCCACTTCTGTATCAAGGTAGCTTGCAGCCTGCACACCACCTGTCTAGTCTTCAGGCTTTTACCCAGTAGCTACTGAATTGGCGCCAATACCATAATGCGGTGCTTGCACGGTTACCCACTGTGTCTGCACAGTGGGCCTCAGTCCTTTCACTGACCCGGGTCCGTTGGGTACCTTAACTTTCAGAAGTATCTGATAGAGGATCTCATCCGGCAACCACGCAGTCTCACTGACGCTTCCACTTGTCCTCTAAGCAGGGCTCCTGATGGTAGTTCTTCTAGTCTGTAATACTGCAACAGTCTCTATTCCAGATCTCCTTGCAGAGTCTTGCTCCCTTAGGGAATAGTCTCACTTCTAGATCACATTAGGAGACACAGACAGCAGATCTTTCTCCTCTGCTTCCTTGCAGCACCCTCTCAAGATGGCTGCCACACACTTCTCCAGTCTGAAGCTCCACCTCTGCCGAACAGGATCTCTTGGTCATTGCTCCAGGGAGCTATAGTCTTTCCTGTGGTAAACAGTGACATCTTGTGGCCAAAAAATGAAATGTCAGTTTAATAACAACTATAATTACAGGAACAGGTACATTCACAAAATGGAGGCTGTTTCACCACCTTACACTGCTACATCACTGCAATGAGTGAGCTCCATTACAGCTCAGCTTCAGTTAACAAGTGTCCCTGCTAAGCCCCTGCCAGCCCTGTATAATCAGGAGTACAGTCACAGCAGAAGGAAAGCATCTCTGACAAAAGCAGGGTGCCTTTAGGACCCAGAGAGCAGCACACTCCTTCAGCCATGGACTAGAGCACGTGCAGGCATGGACGAGACAGGCAGCTGTGAGAGCAGGACAGAGGGTGGTGGCTGCCAATAGCAAGGAAACCAGGCAGATCTGCTGAAGAAGATATATTACTAAGGCCTCATGCACAGGAACGTGTGCCAGCCGTGCCCGTGCGGCGGGCCGCAAACTGTGGTCCGCAATGCTAGGGGCCCTGACCGTGAGGCCACCGCATGTGGATCGCGGACCCATTCACTTGAATGGGGTCCGCGATCCGCATCCAAGGGTCCGCACCGCAAAAAAGTAGTGCTTGCGCTACTTTTTTGCGGTGCGGAGGCATGGCCAGAAACACCACGGAAGCACACCGTAGTGCTTCCGTGGTGTTCCGATCCGTGCCTCCGCTCCGCAGCACGGCCAGCACACGTTCGTGTGCATGAGGCCTAAGTGTAATGTCTCCCTTCTTTCTTTAGAGTTTTAATAAGTGCTAACAAAGTGGCCAACCCCTTTAAGGGATTTAAATAGAGCGCTGAATCCCTGTATCAGAACCTGATAGGTCTATTCACTCCATTAGTCATAAACACAAGTACACAGTCGTAGAGCAGATGAGCTATCAATCAGCCCACTGATAATCTCCCCCAGTGACACCAGCTGTGGGGGGAAACAGAGCATTGCATCCTGTACTAAGGATGCAGTCGCATCACCAGGAGGTGTGGCTCAGCACCGTGTCTCTCCTACAGTGACCGTGCCGAGGCTAAGGATCACACCACAGGAGCCCGAACAGGTATATTTATTTATTTATTTTAGAAGAGTCAAGATTGTCTCCTTGTTGTATCAAAACAGTCAGCTTTTGGACTACCATGTGGAGTAGGTTCAGGCAGGAGCCCACGATGACACATGACAATCTGATAATAGTGAGGATGACAATTATTGTGTGGGACAGGACCTGGGAGCTGGATCGGGGTGCTGAGAAGGAGATCATATCAGAGGAGACGAGAGGTGACAGCAGAAACAATAAAGAACAGAGGCAACATATGACCAGAAACTCCCAAAAAAACCTCCAGGGCCAGATCTGTTTCTGTTATGACCAGCTCAGGAAAAAGTGAATGCGCTGATGTGACTGTGGGAGCCAGCTCACAACATGCCAGACATACAGTGCCTTGCGAAAGTATTCGGCCCCCTGGAACTTTTCAACCTTGTTCATTTAGGACAACATTGGATCATTCAGAGATCCTCAATGAACTTCTGGAGTGAGTTTTCTGAACTGAAAGTAAATGGGCCGAATAATTTTGCACGCCCCACTTTTCAGTTTTATTATTACAAAAAAAGTTTAAATGATCCAATAAATTTCGTTCCACTTCACAATTGTGACCCACTTGTTGTTGATTCTTCACCAAAAATTCAAAATATTATATCTTTTTGTTTGAAGCCTGAAATATGGCAAAAGGTTTGGAAGCTGTAAATAAACAGTGGGCATTCAAACACAAATGTAGACACTTCATGGCTCTATTGCAGCACATGATGCAGCATCACCAGTGGAAAAAATAATCATAATTAGTTACTGCTTCTCCCACTCAGACTCCTCCTCCTCCTACTCTACCTCCTACAAGGAAACACCTATGCACACCCAGCAGTCTACTGGTGTGCAAGATTAACTTTCACCTGGATAAGTTGCCAACGTTGCAGTCGCTGCCATACCTAGTCAGCATTATATCTAGAAAAAACAACCCTGCCTTTTACTCTCATGTGGTGACCACTCTTTGCAATTCTCACTGTGCGGCAAGGTGGACGCCACGGTGAATACCTAGAACAACTGTTATGGGCATGGACAGTACATGTCTTTCATGGCCCACTGTTTCCATGTTTTTCATGGCTGCAGTGAGGCAGCACTGCAGCAGCAACAAGGTCAGGTCCTATTAACACCTCCAGGTTTGTGTCGGTCTGTTTCTCATACTGGGCACTTATCAGCCTCCTCCACGGACATACTCCTGTTCCCAACAGAAGCAGGGCACAGCATCGCTCCCACTCCCCCTCCCTCCTATAATATACGTAATGTGAATCTTTGCCATGACATGTTAAAATTGATCAGCCTGGGAGAGAGCACAGTCGATCAGTTGCTAAAGTGCATTCCGCAGCAAACATCCTGCTGGCTGTCTCCATCTAGGCAAGATGGACAGCAACAATGGCAGGAACATTGTGGCCATGCTGCATTAGGGATAAATAACACATGCTATAGTCATGCAACGCTTTTTGAAAAAGTACAATGGCTTGTGGAGGGTCACCCTCCAGACTTGCAGTGACTGTCTGCCATTGCACAGATTGATTCCCAACATTCCAACTTGCTGAAATTCCACCTTGTATATGTGAGCACATCTGTACAAGCACCGTAAAGTGGTGAATGATTTCATCATGCACCAAACCACCTCAGCAGACAGCATGTGTTGTTTCAAGGTCAGGTAGTGGCAGCTCATTAGGAATGCGAGCGTAATTCGGCCCTTTGAAGAGGCCACCAACTATGTCATCCTCCTGATATTTATCTTAGAACAAATGTTCAAACTGTTGCACCAAGGGATGGCAAAACCCATATGAACAAAGTTCCATGGAGGAGGAAGTGGAAGAGGAAGATGAGGAGCTACAACTGGATGAGGAGGAGTAGGAAGAGGAATCGGTGGTGGAGGAAGGCAAGGCTGATTATGATGACAACAGCAACACTGGCTATAATAACCAATCATCGCTGTGGGGTCAAACCCAGAAAAAACTGCGTACTGTATTCTTAATTGCTTACATGCTGACAGCCATATTGTTAGCATCAAGCAACCTGATGATTAATAGATGACCATGCCTTTAGAACCTTGTTATCAAAGCAAAATGGGGGAATGTTTTCCCGTTGCCTAATGGGAGCTGCATTACCAGGATACACTGTTACATAACTGGGGAAAGGGGGGTGATTTGAATTTGAATATTGTGTTTTAATATATTTTTAAAAACTTTTTTTTACTTTTTTTTTGCACTTATTTTTAGTCCCCCTAGGGAACTTTAACATGTGATCTCTTCTCCCATAGACTGCAAGGCCTGATAGGAATTTCGTTATGTCAGGCCTTGGAGCCTTCAGAAAGCCTAAGGCTGCTATAGCAACTTAACGACATCTGTGACACCATGAGTTCCTCCTGGTACTTGACCACTTAGATGCCTTGGCCACGGCATCTGAGGGGTTAAAAGTCCATGATCACGGACTCTGTCTTCATTAACTTCTACAGCCGGCATGTATATACAACACACAGCCAGATGCACAATGCACTTTTTATGATAAATCTGTGAGACTGGCAGTCTGATGGCTCAGGAACTCCAGTCACTCTCTGACCTCTCCTGAATGATCTTCTGAACTGATTTATGACCATATGAAAGTTCAACTTTCATTTGGTCATAGCAAATCATTTAGTCATTGACAGATTTAGCAAAAAATGGCCTTCTGCAGCTGTTATATAGTTTATTTAAATGTAAGCAGTAGAAACAAAATTAAGCAAAATTGTTAATTAAACTGTATTAGAAAAAAATGTTGTTTTTCTAATATTTTTTCATGTAATTCAATAATAAAAAAATGTTGCAAAAGCGTCCATTAATGTTGGGAATAGAGATGAGCGAGCACTAAAATGCTCGGGTGCTCGTTATTCGAGTCGAACATTTCCCGATGCTCGGGTACTCGTTTCGAATAACGAACCCCATTGAAGTCAATGGGAGACTCGAGCATTTTTTGCAGGGGACCAAGGCTCTGCCTAGGGAAGGCTGGGTGAAAACCTGGAAACCTCAGAAAATGATGGAAACACCACGGAAATGGACAGGAAACAGCAGGGGCAGCATGCATGGATGCCTCTGAGGCTGCCTAATCCCATCATTACCCCAAATTCTCAGGCAACAGCCTGGTGGTTACCCTCAAGGCAATTGTGCTCACCCAGACAAAGAAAGGCGAGGCACATGCCCATCACATGTTAGGGAAGCACCCAACTAGGTGCAACGAAGGTCCATCACCGCCAATTTTCAGGGACACGGTAATGGTGACCCACTTAAAAATGCTGCCTGACAACCTGGCGGTGAACCCCTGATTGTCTGTCTTTCAATAAGATTGCAGTGTAAAGCATGGTGGTGAGCCTCAGTAATAAGATTGCAGTGTAAAGCATGGTGGTGAGCCTCAGTATGACTTTTTAGATGGAGATTGCATGTGGTCACGTACTCTCTGGAATCCCATAGTCACCCCTTCTCTGATGTGCTAACCCAGAACATTCTCTGCCCCAATTCCTGACCTTTTGCAGTCTCCGTGTGCTGACAGTGGGGATTTACCAGTGTTGTCTGAGGAGGTGGTGGACAATGGCGAGACACAGGTGTCGGGGGGTGAGGTAGTTGTATGGGAAGCAAGTTACAGTGGGGACTCCTTGGGGGGACTTTCTCATGATGGGACAGATTCAATTGTGTTTAGAAAGGCTGATGGGCTTCAGTCAGCACTGTGTGTATAGAACCCAATGGCCTTTCATAAAAATAGTCTGGCGATGACCCCAACGCAATTTTCAGGGACACGGTAATGGTGACGCACTTAAAAATGCTGCCTGACAACCTGGCGGTGAGGTAGTTGTATGGGAAGCAAGTTACAGTGGGGACTTTCTCATGATGGGACAGATTCAACTTGGGTGGATCAGGCACAGGAACAGATCAATTTTTTTTTTTTGTGTTTATTTAACTTTTATTTAGCACAAATAACCACAGAGATATTTATTCGTTCTCTTCGCTGCGCAGTCTGGCGTTGGGGTTCGTCACTTTGATGGCGAGCTGTGCCGCTTTCTCCACAATGATTTTTCGGTTCTTTGAGGAGACGTTGAGGAGATCAGTGAAATTCAGTGAATGACGACGCAGGACCCCAACTTAAAAATTTAGCATCAACCGGTACAGTCGTAAATTATGAGCTTGATCAAGTGTGGCATGTGTTCTCTGTATTCTTCTCAGTTTAATACCATATATGGCAGCTATCCGGAAAAATAGTTTGGAGAGAGAGAAAGATAGGAAAAAGACGTAAATTGTTTGGAGAGAGGGCCTGTAGGTGGACCTCCGGAAAAATTGTTTGGAGAGAGGGCCTGTAGGTGGACCTCCGGAAAAATTGTTTGAAGAGAGGGCCTGTAGGGGGCCCTCCTGAAAAATTGTGGTAAAAGAGTGCCAGTTGGACCTCTAAAAAATAGCGTTTTTTGGTCAGCGTTAGGCAAAGACGACATGGAGGAGGAGGAGGAGTAGGAGGAGTAGAGAAGAGGAATCGGATACATAAGTAATGTAAATCTTTAGCTGCTTTCCCCCGGAGGAGATTTGAATTCCGGTGAAATCCAGACTTTGTTCATTTTAATAAGCGTCAGCCTGTCAGCACTGTCAGTTGACAGGAGTGTACGCTTATCGGTGATGACGCCACCAGCTGCACTGAATACCCGCTCTGACAGCACGCTAGCGGCAGGGCAGGCCAGCACCTCCAAGGCGTACAGCGCCAGTTCAGGCCACGTGTCCAGCTTTGAAACCCAGTAGTTGTATGGAGCAGAGTGATCGCTACAGACGTTGGTATGGTCAGCTAGGTACTCCCTCACCATCTTTCTGTACAGCTCCCCCCTACTCTGCCTAGACTGGGGACAGGTGACAGTGTCTTGCTGGGGTGACATAAAACTGGCAAAGGCCTTGGAGAGCGTTCCCCTGCCAGTGCTGGACAAGCTGCCTGCTCGGCTCCTCTCCCCCGCTACTTGGCCCACAGAACCACGCCCTCTGCCGCTAGCGGCGTCAGATGGGAAGGATTGTTTCAGCTTGTGCACCAGGGCCTGTTGATATCTATTCACTCTCATACTCCTTTCCTCTACAGGGATGAAAGTGGAAAGGTTCTGCTTGTACCATGGGTCCAGGAGAGTGAACACCCAGTAATTGGTCTTTGAAAAAATGCTTCTAACGCGAGGGTCACGGGATAGGCAGCCTAACATATAGTCTGCCATGTGCACCAGAGTCCCAACACGTAAGAATTCCCTCTCCTCACTGGCCTGACTCTCCATTTCCTCCTCCTCCTCCAAGTCCTCCTCTTCAGCCCATACACGCTCAAGAGTTAAGGACTGAGCACTGGTACCCTCTACTGTCTCGCCGACATTCTCCTCCTCTTCCTCCTCATCCTCATGCCCCTCCTCCGATACGCGCTGAGAAACAGACCAGAGGGTGCTCTGGCTATCAAGCA